>JBAMAW010001602.1:0-146184 GCA_037043295.1 Amiota minor
GAGAGGTCAACTATCACCTAGCCCAGTTCCTGAGCGGTCACGGGTGTTTTAAGGAATATCTGCATAAGCATATGTAAGTCAGGCCGCAGCTCAAATCATGACAGAGCTGCGGCGTATTGAACGATTACGACGAATTCAGACGAACGGAGAAGTGATAGGTCATTGGTTTGATATTGACAAGAAGTTTTAACGTAAAGTTGTTTTGATTTACATGGGGTAGAATCAGACTTTGAGCTGTTATGCTCCCTCTTTCCTCCTTGACGTAATGCTTTGCGGTAGTGCCAGGGGGACTGTATGACTTGGGTCGGTGGGGTTTAGTGGGTGCAAGTCCCACACTTTGAATAGTAGATTCGTTTTGCTTTCAATGCTTCCCCATCGGAAAAAAAAACAGACTGTAAGAAGTTTCACTTCTATCACGTGTACGATGGTACACGCGCAATTTTTTTTTTTTTTGTTGTATTGTACATAAATGAACATTGTACTTAAGCAGGCAGGATACTGCTTCATGATCATGCATTTGTGTATGTATGGAGTGAAGTGATTGATTTCTGCAGTGAGTAGGCGAAAATGTCGATGACGGACGAAAAATTGTTCACACTTTCTGTCGGCACTTCAAAAATTTTTCCTACTAGCGCACACGTATTCTCACTTCAAAAATTCAATAAAAGTGTCTTTATATGTATATGTATGTATATTTGCCTCTTTCACACGTACTTACTTCGTGCATGCGTAAATGAGACAGCATGGTCAAAGAGAGAATGATTATGGTCAGAGAGGGAATTGAGAGAATAACTCACATGATGATATATCAAAATCGTCATGCTTCGTACATGACATGCATACATATAATACATATTTCACAAACACTATGATAACGCAGGATCATGCGGATGTGGTATTTTTGATTTTTCACGTTGTTGTTATAATTATATTTTATTCACATGTTCATGTAAATTCACATCGTGTGGTTGTACTTATAACGTAACGTTACTGTTAAGATCTGAAGAGCGCCTAATGACTCCAATCCAAACGAAAGCGATCTAAGCCCTTGACATGGGTATTCTCTGTCGAAAGCTTTCGATATCGAAAGTCGAACTCGAGAGATTTGTTTCACATCATAGGGTAATAACTTGTATACGCCAAAAAGGAAGAATAATGATATTTTTTGTTATTATTATTTTTGTTTTTAATTGCATGTTTGATGTTTACCTCGTCAAATTTTTTATCCAAACATAGTGTGTGTTATATGCACAGGTTTCTCACCACTAATCAGGTATAGTGGACCTATGTAAGATTCCACCAGGCTCCTCATCATATCCAAAGACATTGATGCTTGGATTCATGTCTTCAAATTTTCTCATATTTTTATATGCAACGCAACGATTAGAATTAATTGATTGCGATTTCATCACTGAAATTATTGAAACAATAATCATCATTATTGGCAACATTAATGAGGATTTTCTTGTGTCTTAAGACAAGATTAAGATTGTATTTATTGCTACAAATTTCAAGATTCAACACTTTGTTGATTGCCCAACCGCTATCTTTCTCTTGAAAGTGTTAGACACTCCGTGTGCCTACTAAAAATATCCTTGAAATATTTATTTGCTGTAACGATTGACATTTTAAGTTGAGTCGAGAAATTTTTTTTTTTGTTTCATCGTCTCGTGGCTTTGTTTCAGGTATTAAGGTATTTTAAAATTGCTTCCCCATTTTGGTATAGAAATAATCGTTAAGTATTTGCTCAACGTTCTTCTTCGAGGCCCTGTGAGCCCTATTATGCTCTTGGTTTATGATCTCCACTTGTTCGTTGAGGTCAAAAATATCTGTCACAAAGCTTGTCGCGTGACGGAAGGCTGTAGTCGGGAATAGATTGACCAGCTGATGTTGGATTTTCGTTATTACGTTTAGCTCGCAGTAAGTGCATCAGAATTTGCCACTTCCAACAGCATCTTCAAAAGCGTATTGTTGCCAGGGAACACCTGATGATGATGTGTCTTGTTACCAAACACTATGAATGTTCTTTATGATGGGCGCTGGCCATGCTCCAGTATAATTTTGGTTTACAAACTCTACGATGTAGGTCAGTGATTCCTCACTATTTGATTCAGGTTCTGACTCCAAAGAGTTGATAAATTGATGTGACAAAGCATCTGCCACCAGATTATCTTTTCCGGGTTTATAGTGGAAATTCGCTTATATCCCTCAATAAAAGTCTTCCACCGAATTGTCTTTGGGTTTGAGTTCCGATCAAAAACTGCAAAGGTAAGGGGCTAGTGATCGGTACCAAAATTTGCTTGAGTTTGTTAAAGGCACCTACCTGAGCTTGATCGAAAGTTCCCTTGGTTTTTTTTGATTGAGAAGCAGACACAAGTACTAACTCCGCCCTAAGGATGCTGGTTATTGGCTTCGCGATTTTTGCGTAGTCTCGAATGAAACAATGATAGTATCCTGTCGTATCAAGAAAAGAACGAATGCCTCTTTAAGTTGTGGATTGAGGGAAGTTCTACATTGCTTCGACCTTTTTGGGACATGTTTTAATTCCGTTTGCTTTAACTGTAAACTCCAGATACTCGAGTTCTGTTTTGAAAAACTTTGACTTCTCAACTGACTCATATATGCATTAAGCAGACTTTTCAGCACCGCTTCGATAAGGTTAAGTGTTCAGATGGATTCTTCGAGAATATTATGATATCATCAATAAATACGAAACAATACGCATCAATATGTTCACAGAGAACATCATCAATGGCACGTTGGAAAATACCAGGTGCATATTTTAAACCAAAAGGAAGACGACGAAACTCGTACTTTCCATTACAAACGGAGCAAACTGTCTTCTCCCGGTCCCTTTCTGTAAGCCCGATTTGGTTTTAAGATCTAAGGTTGTAAAAGGGTTGAGCTGCCCAGGTTGCTTAGAATCACCGCCATATCCCATAAAGGTGTCATCAATGGTTTTGCTATTCAGCTTCCTAAAATCTATGACAAATCTTTTCATGTTTACCCCATTCTCCTCATATCCTTTTTTATCCACCACCCATATTCTAACAAATCCCAAATTTTTGATTTTACGAAGTCCGCTACACCCAGAGAGTATGGGTAAAACTTTGCGTAAATTGGTTCGTTATCCCTAGTACGAATTGTTGTTACAATATTTGCATTATTGAGCAATTTTTCACTTGGGTTCGCGAAGACACCCGAATGGTTTTTTGTAACCCTATCAAAATCGGTTTTTACAACAGCTGAAACCGGCTCCACCTGCAACTGTGGGTGGCTAACGTCATTATCCTTTTGAAAGTAATTTTTTTCTGTCGCTGAGTCAAACTCGAGTTGTCCCTCCTTTAAATTTATATTAGCATGAACACTATTGAACACCGCAAGACAAAGAACTCTGTGGTCACGCCAAAAAGATGCATCTTACAATTCTGTGTGACATTAGTAACTCCGTGTATTGATTTCACGGAGAAGTTCCTATCAACTGGGTGAACTCCTTTAGACCTTCGCGAGGCCTGATGTTGCTTTTAGAGGCTTCCGTGTCAACAAGTAACTTTAACTCCTGTTTCCCTAGTGTTTTTGATATCCAGGACAGGAGAGACCCTAAAAAATTAATTGCATCGGTAACTTTGCAGCGCTCCAAATCCCCAGCTACCGATTCGGGTGCTTCCCCCCTGATCCTACTCCTCGACAATCTCCTGGTTATTACAACCACATCTGATTTGCAATCTCGGCTGTCCTGTTTGCAAAGCTCGTGGCGAACACGTATCGTTCGTGGTTTGCGTCGACTTCCTGTGCAAGTGCTAAAGCGGTAAGCTGTGGCACAAATAGTGCATCACAAAGGGGTTTCCTAAGACCCTAATGTCATTGGCCCTATATATTGCGTTTAATACTATGACTCATTCTGGTTTTATTTTCCAGGGGCGACTGTTTCTTCTCTACCTCAACATAAAAGTCGAATACATTAGAAGAACCCTGTCATAATGTTGATAGTTCCGGCTCAATCAAGTAGATCTGCCTCTTGTCCGAATATGCAAAATCGTGGGTGGATGCTTAAACCCGCTGGTAGCCTGCCTCACTTTGTATAAATCCATCATACCTACGTCTCATAAGGACAACATAAAACTAGAACAATTCCAAATACTACCCCATAAGCGTATGTAAAGGGTGTTTTTTAAGCCCTCTAGAACTTGAAATTGTAAAAAAAAAAAAGCACAAATAATTAAACTGTAATCAAAACATTTGTTTTATGCAAATAATCAATATATGGCATTAATATTTAAAAATTATTTCGGGCATATGGCCATCGACACAATCGATCGCATTCTAGAAACAAACAAAAAAAAACCATTTGTTTTTTAAGTGCTAATGACTTCTCTGTAAACAATGTTCCTTGTGAAAGCTCTACTATCACGTGATAAATGGCCCTGATCTGATGTCTCAGAAATATAAAATCGCAATCCATTGAATGATAGAACTCTACTGGCGGCAACATTCAATTGTTCGTGACTAAACACAGGCTGTCTCAGCAAAATTCCAACTTGTTGAAACGTTTGACTTTCGGATATATTTATAGTCATCGCAAAAGCTGGAATGACTGAAAATTGAGTTCTACGTTTTCGCAAAACCTGCGTTAGCACTATTATGATACAAAACTTCTCGTAAGACACTATCTAATATTAGGTTGTTCATCATTAGCGCTATTAAACATATCTTCAAAAATATTTTCTTCTTCTTCTTCTTAGTACTATCACTGAAAACAGAATTAACAGCGAAGTAAACAGGGATTGGAAGACCAAGTTCTTGACATGAAGTATTATGAGTTTTAAGAGTATCATCGATTATAAGAAGAGTTCGATTAAAGAAATATGCTGACTGTAGTCTATAAGAAAATCTTCACTCATATCATCTTTGAATTCATTCCATAAAACTAACACATTCACTGGAACATTCCAACCACAAATAAACCCAACTAACTCTTGCAATTGTCTTGGAGAATTAGTTTGTTTTACTTCATTTAAACATTCACGCCATTCGTTGCCATTCGATGCAATCCCAAGTGAGTATTTTGCCTTCCAGGCAGGTGGCAATCAAGCTGAACAATTTTATGTGACTGATAATGCATTGGGAATTCAAATATCGTCTAAGCAGACTCAGTGGAACCAACAAATCTACCATTTAAGAAATGTCAAATCTCATCTATCACGATTTCAACATTCTCAACACCAAATTCTAAAGTCGCACAATCATACCCTTTATAAACATACTTGTATATATGTATATTTGACAGTCTTAACAGTCGTGCAAACTATAACATTCAAATGACAATTGAACTTAGCTAAAAGATACGGATTATATGGGACCACAAATCTATTATGAACACTATGCCCAGGAACATCAGCAGAAACACCATAACACCATAACGCCTATATACTGGATAACCACCATTCACACTGTCATGAATACGTTCTGAGAAATCTTTAGGAAAATTTTTAGACCATTTTCCTTCTCGTATGCTCTGTGAATTAGGATTTAGAACACCACAGGGACCATGAATCATATGACTTTTTACTGAGGTACAATATATAATTTTGGATGAGTATGAGGGTTAGGAATTTCAGAAGAAACAATATTATCAATAATTTCAATACTATCAACTCTATCATCATTTTCCAAAGTCAACAAAATATGTGCATGTGGGAGACCACGTTTTTGAAATTCAATTGTGTAAATAATAGCATCAATTTACCGAATATCTGGTTTTTAACTATCAAGTTGATCAGTTCATTCAATTTAATTTTGAAAACGCTAACAACAATATCAGGTCGAAAGTGAGCCTTAGCCCCATTTAAGGTTTCGACAATTTCGGGCCAATTTGGATTACATGTCATAGTTATGAATAAAGAAGGTTTCTCTTTCAATGTACAATACACTTTGCATCTAAGTAATTCTGAAACTTATTTCGTGAAGAATCTATGAATATGGAAGTCAAAATTACTTTGTGACCAACTCTAGAATTATTACCATTTGGATTTTGATTTATAAATCACTTAAGTTATTATAAAGGTCAGCACATAGAGCAGCCTGATTTTGTTTAATGAAATGAAATGTGGTACTTTCAATTCGAACGTACATATCAACGAGCCATTGAAGTAATAATTTTTGGGAAGAATGAAGACTTAAATCGTCACGAATAGCAAGGCGATAACATGTATACTGTAACATACTTAGTAACTTTGTTTCGAGGAGCTTGAGAATTAGTAGTAGAAGCAATGTTATGTGACATATTTACATGCCAACCAGTATCACCATTAGGAAACAACAAAGGATATCCCAACGGATCTAATGAAGAGTCCAAAACAGAAACATTATGAAGTTCTCGTGAAAATTTTGGAAAAGCAACCATACCTCTCTCAAAAGGCGGTTCACCGTCATCGCTTCTAAAAATGGCTGCAACATTAGTCTGAATAACATTGTTATATCAACGAAGATCACACTCTTTATTCATTTTAATCATTATACAAACATTAGCAGTTGTATTTTCAGGATGCTGACAATACTCAGCCATTGACTTAAAAAAACGTGCAAATCAATGGGAGAACCTGACTTGTAGTCAAGTCCCCTTCCATTGCTTCAATTCATCTTGGAAACATAAAACATCCCTACTTTAACTTTGCAATGTCTATTAAAATTTTACAATGGAATATTAATGGCACTTTCAACAACTATAATGAACTTTTATTACTTATAAATGATCACTCACCTGATGTTTTATGTTTGCAAGAGGCCCACTTGCCTCATAATTTCACTAACTTTATCTGCCCCAAGGCATATATAGGCTACTTTTACAATCATCCTCATAACACATCAACCAAACAAGGGATAGGCGTGCTTATTAAACGTCACATCCCCCATAAGCATAACATAATAAACTCCAACCTTCTCTGCTCTGCCTTACAGCTGAACCTAAACAGCCCTATCACAATCATAAGCACTTATATCCCCCCCATCAAAACTTCTCAACCAATGTTGCCCACAGATGCACATGGTCCATATTTAACACCCTACATGGCAGCGATCATTACCCAATCACACTAACGTTTGCCTCTAACTTTTCCCCAGACAAAACGCCACCTTTGCCTAAATATAAAACAGACCGTGCTAATTGGGAACTTTTCCAAAGCAAATGTGTCAGTATCTCTGAATCTTGGACTATGGGTTGTATAAATAAGCAAGTTGCCGTATTAACAAAATGTATAAGAGCCGCTGCGAATTGCAGTATCCCCCAAACTAAACGAGTCCCGCTTAATGCCAAATTGCCCTGGTGAAATAGTTGCCAACAAAAACTCAGAGATAACAAATAGTCCCTTTTTCATATTTACAAAGGGCATTTATCTACTACTAACCTCATAGCATATCGTAAAGCAAATGCTTTGTTAAAAAAAAACTGTACTTTCGGCCAAACGAAACTCTCTCGAGAATTTCACCTCTTGTATTTCCCTTCCACAACAAAAAAGTTTGGTCCGACATCAAAAGACCAGCAGGCGTCCCCCCAACCCCACTCAAATGTATTAAATCCGTCTCGGGCCTACTGACCAGTTCCATTCAGATAGCCGAAACTTTGGGCCATGCTTGGTCAAAGTATTCAGCAGACGATAATTTCTCGCCCCTATATATTAAGCATAAAAATTCATGCCTAGCAGGCTCATACTCCCCAAATCCGCTATCTGCATCCGCCAGACACCTGGAAGCCAATTTCACCATGATCGAAATGGAAGCTGCGATTCATTCTGCAAAAAGGAAGACTCCCGGTTCCGATAGGATATCATATCCCATGCTAAAAAACCTACCAATTTCTCTAAAGATTATACTTCTTGATATCTTTAATACTATATTTCATTCAGGTACTTATCCACACACATGGAGATCAGCCATTGTTATTCCAATCTCCAAACCCAATAAGCCACCCCACGAAATCAGTAGTTTCCGTCCAATTTCTCTATTATCCTGCCTTAGTAAAACGTTTGAAAAAATAATCGCTCGTAGGTTCATTTCCCGAAATAACTCTAATTTCCCATAACCAGGTAGCATTTAAAAAGCAACACAATACTATGGACGCTTTATTGCGTATTCAACACTTCGTGTCGGATGCCCTTTCGACGAAAAATCATGTCTCCCTTTTGGCGACTGATTTTGAATCACGTGGGGCTACATTCAGTGCTCAATCGGCTTGAACTTTGGGCAATTGGTCCAAGGCTTTATAACCTTATAAGGGCTTTTATGACCAATCGTACCTTCAGGGTTAGAGTCAACAACATCACCTCTAACACCCACAAACTGATGAATGGCATCCCTCAGGGCTCTCCACTTTCAGTGGTTTTATTTACAATAGCGTTTGAGCAAATTAACTCCATTCTCTCCAGGTATAAAAACATTAACGTTTCTATCTACGCCGATGACGCCATCTTCTACACTAAAATTAGAAATATTGATACTGTCAAGAATGTATTCTTATAATATCTTAAATGATTTAGAATCGTGGGGAGCCTACTCGGGAGCATCTTTATCCATCGATAAATGCCAACTTTTGCACATATGCCGGAAACACAGATGTAACTTTCCTGATATGTACTTAAACAACAAATGCATTAAAGTTGTTGAACACTTAAAAATACTTGGTATAACTTTTGACTCCAAACTACTTTTTAAGCAGCAATGTATTATTTTAAGAAAGCAATTAGAATCTAGATTAAACATTATTAAATTTTTAAGTTCCAAATACTCCAATGTCCATATAAACACCCTCGTAAACATCACCCGGGCCCTTATGCTCTCCAAAATCGACTATGGTCTCCCTATCTTTGGATGGTGTGCTAAGTCCCATATGAAGAAAATACATCCACCATATCACGCAGCTGTTCGCAGATCGATCAACGCTTTCCCCACATCTCCCACTGCCTGTATCCTGGCGGAAGCCGGGCTACCCAGCATTGAGGAAAAGATTGTAGAAACTACAATGCAGCTAATTCCCAAGCTCTACACGACACCCAACCCACTGCTAGCAAAGGCTTTTGTCGGCATCTTCAAACAAAAGCGGCATTACAAATGCATTTCTACTATCAGACGATGCGTCACGTATAGTACTGATCTAGAAATGCCACCACCCAAACTTTCCAACTTTATAAAGCCCAAGCCAGATTGGGCTCGGTATCAGCCAAGCATCAATACCAGTCTGCATGTAGCAGCCAAAAACAATACTACCAGTTCAGAATACCTGGCGAGATTTCTAGCGCTAAAAGAAAAGCTCGGGGATATAAATTGGCTCTACACAGATGGGCTAAAAACACAAAACTCATACTGCATTCGCTGTTGTCGACAATTCGGAAAAGATCATAGTTGGGGGTCTCTCCCACTTATAATTCTATATTCACCGCGAAGCCTTTGCCTTACTAAAGGCTGCCAATTTGCAACAAAACCAATTCGCTATATGCTCTGACAGCCTATCCTCGATATTAGCCATACAAAATCGAGAGCATAACGATCACACAATTCGGGAAATCCAGAAAATATGCACCATACACCACCAAAAAATCACCATTCTTTGGGTTCCCAGCCACCAAGGTATTTGGGGAAATGAATGCGCCGATGAGGCAGCCCGGCACATCAGCTCTGCCCCAACATACGTCTTCACACCAACCAGCTCCAGAGATTTAAAAAACCTGGTTACTCGTCATCTGCATATGAAGAAGTTGACAGGATGGGGACAGTTCCTCCACGGGTACTCTTCCATCAACCCAAATTGCGACAAAATCGATCTTCCTACTAACTCATCCAGACGGGCATGCACAGTTTTCATTCGTCTGTGTATTGGACACACACAAATCACGCACCAGCATCTCCTCAAAGCTTCAGTTCGTCCACCATGCCCGTTTAGCGGATTTGATCTCACCGCAAAACATCTACTTGACTCCTGCCAACATTTGGAGAGCCTAACGGTCTCCCTTTTTGGTTCCATATCCCCATCCTAACTTTTTAAATACCTTCACCATTAAATATCTCCAACATACATAATTTCTGTAAAAAATCAAACCTTACAATTTAATCATTACATTATTATTTTACATCAAATCCCTTGAAATCGCGAGTCGTAGGCCCCAGCAGCTAGTTACTCGTTAAAATTAGTATTAAGTTAAGTATTATATATTAGATTTAATTATGATAAATAAAAAAATAAATAAAATTATGAAAAAAATAGCAATGTTAAAATTGTAAAAAAAAATTAAATAAAAGTCACAAAAATTTTCGCAAACCAGTCACAAAACACTCGGTAAATATTAAGAATGTCGATTATGCTGATTTGTAGCACACAAAATCACTGACTGAGCAGCACCAAAGCCTATAAAATTGTATAGATAAATTGTGTGAAATATAATTATTAACTAGAAAGAAGGTTATCTTCGACTATGCCGAAGATGAAACACTTTTCACTGGACATGTATGTGAGGTACCCTCCTTAGTGGTCCGATTCGGCTGGTTCCAACAAATGTCCTGGGTCTGCCTTGGACACTGATAGTGTCCAAGTTTCAGTTTGATAGGACAAAAAACAAAAAAGTTTTTCTAATAAGAATATGAATTCAAATCGGTGGTTTGTATGGGAGGTACCCACCCTATTGGTCCGCTTCGGCTGGTTCCGACAAAAGTCTTGTTCCTATATTGGAAACAGATAGTGTCTAAGTTTTAGTTCGATAGGACAAAAACCAAAGAAGTTTTTCTAATAAGAAAATGAATTGAAATTTTTGGTTTGTGTGGGAGGTACCCACCTAGACGCCCGGTTCGGGTGGTTCCGACAAATGTAATGCGTATGGTAAAAAGAAAAAAATCAGCCTTCTAGCTCAAAAACTGAGGGACAGACGGGCATGGCTTAATCAATTCGTCTAATCGAGCTGGGCAAGAATATATATACTTTATGTGGTTTTTATTTGTGCCCTTCTGCCTGTTCACTTCATGACAAATTTATAATATTATTCATTTCAGTAAGGAGAATAATAGACGCAAGGAAATTATGCACAAAATTTAAATATGCAAAAACACGTGGGAAATGTTAATAATGCCGATTTATAAGTAGTACACAAAATCCCTGACTGAATTGCGCGAAAGCAGTTAGGCAC
This sequence comes from Amiota minor, assembly GCA_037043295.1. Taxonomy (NCBI): domain Eukaryota; kingdom Metazoa; phylum Arthropoda; class Insecta; order Diptera; family Drosophilidae; genus Amiota; species Amiota minor. The sequence continues at coordinate 11,166 of JBAMAW010001602.1, forward strand.
AGCCGTTGATGTTGTGAGCGCAGTGGAATGGGAGAATAGAGAAGTTTGTGTGTGACTCTTTTCTATCCTATTGCTGTACGCTCATCGGTTGTGTAAAGCCATATGATTGTTGTTGTGCAGAGATGTGCAGTTCTCACAAAGATCTTTGTTGTCTCCATCGCTTTCATGGGTAATGTTGTTCTCATTTGTTTGTTCAGAGTACGGAAATTCTTCTTTTTATCACTTGTAACGTTAAAAAGTGATATACATTATTATATCATATATGTAAGTATATTAGCACATATACATTTATCTACTTATAACAACAGACCACATACAATTTGTGTGTTATCTCGTGTGTATTTTGTTGTGTTTTTCTATGAAACTGTATAAGCTGGACTCTTAGAAGAGAGCATACCCAACAACAAAATATGTGCAATTTTTAATTGTAATTAATTTTAAGAGAGCACATACTAATATAGAATGTAATCTTGAGAATGTTTTACTATTTTTATTATCTAATCTTTGTACTTTTCACAAATATGCTTACAAAAAACTTATCTATAATTCTTTGCTGGAATAAAAACAAAAAACAACATTAACAGTACACGAAACACTTAAACGACGCGATCATACACCCATACACTCACTCACACATACGTCTTAACATATGTCTGCGTTGACTATTTCATTATTCTCTTGTTCCCCCTTGCACATCTTCACATGCACACGCCCATACCCATACTCACACCTACTCCATAACTTATCACTCGGCGTTGCTATAGTGGGGGTCACAGGTGGCGGATAGTGAACGGCCTGCAGATATGTAGGTTACCTACGAATACTGAATAAGCAGTCCCCGACCAATGAGCGGCTAGAATGGAAGGGGTGGTTAAAAGGTGTAGAGCGTAGGTCACGCCGCAAGGAACTGGGGTAGGAACTGTCGCCAAAAGGATGAAGAGGCAAAGAGGGACATAAGGACGAATAACTCGTCACAGACGTAACGTTGGTTGAATGCACTGGTGAAAAACAAAAGAGGTTAGAGGGGCTGCTACAGATACCCCCAACTAAGAGGCACATAGCGCTATCAGTAAAGGAGACCTTAGCGAGCGGAGATTGCTAGCGCTTCTATGCCAGCCAAAAAGCTGCAGAGGTCGCCGAAACCGAAAAGAGTGGTGGGACCTAAGTTCAAGAATGATGCTCTCATCATCTCCACTACTGTGAACACCCCATATGCGGACATACTGCGGAAAATTCGGAGCGATCCTGCACTGCAGATTCTAGGCGAGAACGTTAAGGCTGTCCGGCGCAGGAAAAAATGAGTTGGTGCTTCAACTCAGAAGAATACCGGAAACCAACACAGCCCATTTCCAGGCAGCGATTGAAACTACACTTGGAAGTATCTGACGCCCTCCACACACAATTCGGCATATCCCGGCCAGCTGAGTCATCAGTACAAAACATGGGCAAGGTCCGCAGGTATATGCAGATGGCATATATCACGTTGCCGGTTGCTGATGCTAACAAAGTGTTGAGAACACAGCGCATCCTTATTGGATAGGTCTCCTGCAGGATTCAATTACCGAGCCCAAAGCTGCAAGGAAACGGTGGACCGTAAAGACCAGTGCAGGAGATGCCGTGTGAATGACCATCAGGCAACCCAGTGTAAAAATGAGCCTAAATGTGTGCTTTACAGTGGCAACCTCCCAGCCGGCAGTGCCCGCTGCCCGGAACACCAGAAGGCAGTTAAGACAAATAAAAAGGGAGGGCGGTGAAAATCGCCCAACTTAATCTCAACCACTGAGCTGCAGTTCACGAATTGCTGCATCAGACGATCTTCGAGCAACATTTCGATCTCATCCTGGTGTGTGATCAATATAAAAATGTCAGGGGATAGCGGACTTAACGAGCAATTCTGCCATTTGGGTCACAAGAGGGAAGTTGCCTCAAAGTAAGCCGCCCACTCCATATGCAGGTTTCACATCGGCTAGAGTAAATGGCATCGACCTCTTCCCATGTTATGCGCCTCCAAGTTTAGAGGTCAATCATTATGGAATTAGTACGGGAACCGAAGACAAGGACTCCGAACATCATTGCAGGTTATTTCAATGCCTGTTCTACGTTATGGGCTAGCAGGTGCACAATTCAACGTGACAGAGTGCTGATGGAGTGTATGGCCACACTCAACATTGACCTAATGAATGATGGTCAGTTAACCTTTGCGGCGGGTAGAAGGCGATCAGCTATAGACCAGACCACACAACTCTCGATGAGGACATATTTTTACAAATATGGCAAGATGGTACAACTATCGCCGACAGAGCAAACAACACGGCGGAAAGCATTACAAGGCATATTTCATTAGCCTGCGATGCCTCAATGCTCAGATATTTGTCGAAACCAGCCCAATCGGACTACTAGGCGGGGTACCTCCCAAACAAACCTATTTCAATTCATGTTCTTATTAAAAAAACTTTTTGATTTTTGTCCTATTAACTGAAACTTGGACGCTATCAGTTTCTAAGATAGGCGCAGGTTATTTGTCAAAACCAGCCCCACCGGACAACTGGGAGAGGTGCCTCCCATTCGTAACCATTTGAATTCATGTTCTTATTAGACATACTTTTAGACATACTTTTTTTTTTTACTATCAGTTTCTGAGATAGGCGCAGGATATTTGTTAAAACCAACCCAATCGGACTACTAGGGGAGGTACCTCCGATACACACACATTTGAATTGATGTTCTTATTACAAAAACTTTTTTGTTTTTTGTCCTATCGAACTGAATCTTGGTCGCTATCAGTTTCTGAGGTAGGCGAAGAATATTTGTCGAAACCAGCTCAATCGGACCACTAGGGGAGGTACCTCCCATACACACCCATTTGAATTCATGTTCTTATTTAGAAAAACTTGTTTGTTCTTTGTCCTATTGAACTGAAACTTGGACTCTATCAGTTTCTAAGATGGGCGCAGGACATTTGTCGACACCAGCTCCAATCGGACCACTAGGGGAGGTACCTCCCATACACACCCATTTGAATTCATGTTCTTATTTAGAAAAACTTGTTTGTTCTTTGTCCTATTGAACTGAAACTTGGACTGTATCAGTTTCTAAAATGGGCGCAGGACATTTGTCGACACCAGTCCAATCGGACTACTAGGGGAGGTACCTCCCATACACACCCATTTGAATTCATGTTCTATTTAGAAAAACTTGTTTGTTCCTTGTCCTATCAAACTGAAACGTGGACGCTATCAGTTTCTAAGATGGGCGCAGGATATTTGTCGAAACCAGCTCAGTCGGACAATTAGGGTAGGTACCTCACATTCACAAGCATTTGAATTCATGTTCTTATTAGAAAAACTTTTTTACTTTTTGTCCTATCGAACTGAAACTGGGACGCTATCAGTTATAAAAATAGGCGCAGGATATTTGAATTTTGGATACTATCAATTTTCGATACATACGCAGGACATTTGTCGAAACTAGTCCAATCGGACTACTAGGGGTGGTACCTCCCATACACACCCATTTGAATTCATGTTCTTATTAGAAAAAGGTTTTTGTTTTTTGTCCCATCGAACTGAAACTTGGATACAGTCTGTTCTCAAGACAGACCCAGGACATATGTCGGAACCAGCCCAATAAGCCCACTAGGGGGGTACCTCCTTTACAAACGACCCATTTGAATTCATGATCTTATTAGAAAAACTTTTTTGTTTTTAGTCCTATTGAACTGAAACTTGGACGCTATCAGTTTCTAGATGGGCGCAGGATATTTGTCGAAACCAGCTCATTCGGACCACTAGGGGAGGTACCTTCCCATACACACCCATTTGAATTCATGTTCTTTTAGAAAAACTTGTTTGTTCTTTGTCCTATTGAACTGAAACTTGGACGCTATCAGTTTCTAAGATGGGCGCAGGATATTTGTCGAAACCGGCTCAGTCGGACCACTAGGGGAGGTACCTCCCACACACCCATTTGAATTCATGTTCTTATTAGAAAAACTTGTTTGTTCTTTGTCCTATCGAACTGAAACTTGGACGCTATCAGTTTCTAAGATGGGCGCAGGATATTTGTCGAAACCAGCTCAATCGGACCACTAGGGGAGGTACCTCCCACACACACCATTTGAATTCATGTTCTTATGAGAAAAACTTTTTGATTTTGTCCCATCGAACTGAATCTTGGACGCTATCAGTTTCTGAGATAGGCGCAGGACATTTGTCGAAACCAGCTCATTCGGACTACTAGGGGAAGTACCTCCCAAACACACCCATTTGAATTCATGTTCTTATTAGAAAAACTTGTTTGATTTTTGTCCTATCGAACTGAAACTTGGATCAGCTAGTCAGGTTCTCCAAGATCAAACCCAGGATCATTATGTCGAGAACCAGCTCCAATCAAGGACTCGACTAGGGGGGTACTTCCTTTACACACGACCTATTTGAATTCATGATCTTATTAGAAAAACTTTTTTGATTTCTGTCCTATCGAACTGAAACTTGGACTCTATCAGTTTCTAAGATGGATGCAGGACATTTGTCGACACCAGTCCAATCGGACTACTAGGGGAGGTACCTCCCATACACACCCATTTGAATTCATGCTCTATTTAGAAAAACTTGTTTGTTCTTTGTCCTATCAAACTGAAACTTGGACGCTATCAGTTTCTAAGATGGGCGCAGGATATTTGTCGACACCAGTCCAATCGGACTACTAGGGGAAGTACCTCCCAAACACACACATTTGAATTCATGTTCTTATGAGAAAAACTTTTTGGATTTTTGTCCCATCGAAATGAATCTTGGTCGCTATCAGTTTCTGAGGTAGGCGAAGAATATTTGTTGAAACCAGCTCAATCGGACCTCTAGGGGAGGTACCTCCCATACACACCCATTTGAATTCATGTTCTATTTAGAAAAACTTGTTTGTTCTTTGTCCTATCGAACTAAAACTTGGACGCTATCAGTTTCTAAGAGAGGCGCAGGACATTTGTCGAAACCAGCTCAATCGGACTACTAGGGGAAGTACCTCCCAAACACACACATTTGAATTCATGTTCTTATGAGAAAAACTTTTTGGATTTTTGTCCCATCAAACTGAACCTTGGTCGCTATTAGTTTCTGAGGTAGGCGAAGAATATTTGTCGAAACCGGCTCTGTCGGACCACTAGGCGTGGTACCTCCCAAACACACACATTTGAATTCATGTTCTTTTTAGAAAAACTTGTTTGTTCTTTGTCTTATTGAACTGAAACTTGGACGCTATCAGTTTCTAAGATGGGCGCAGGATATTTGTCGAAACCGGCTCGGTCGGACCACTAGGGGAGGTACCTCCCATACACACCCATTTGAATTCATGTTCTTATTAGAAAAAGGTTTTTGTTTTTTGTCCCATCGAACTGAAACTTGGATACTGTCAGATCCCAAGACAGACCCAGGACATATGTCGGAACCAGCCCAATTAGACCACTAGGGGGGTACCTCCTTTACAAACGAACCATTTGAATTCATGATCGTATTAGAAAAACTTTTTTGATTTTTGTCCTATCGAACTGAAACTTGGACTCTATCAGTTTCTAAGATGGGCGCAGGATATTTGTCGAAACCAATCCAATCGGACTACCAGGGGGATACCTCCTTTACAAACGACCCATTTGAATTAATGATCTTATTAGAAATATTTTTTTGTCTTTTGTCCTATCGATCTGAAACTTGGACGCTATCAGTTTCTAAGATGGGCGCAGAATAATTGTCGAAACCGGCTCAGTCGGACCACTAGGGGAGGTACCTCCCACACACCCATTTGAATTCATGTTCTTTTTAGAAAAATTTGTTTGTCCTTTGTCCTATCGAACTGAAACCAGGACGGTATCAGTTTCTAAGATGGGCGCAGGATATTTGTCGAAACCAGCTCAGTCGGACAATTAGGGTAGGAACCTTCCATTCACAAGCATTTGAGTTCATGTTGTTATTAGAAATACTTTTTTGTCTTTTGTCCTATCGAACTGAAACTTGGACGCTATCAGTTTCTAAGATGGGCGCAGGATATTTGTCGAAACCAGCTCAGTCGGACAATTAGGGTAGGAACCTTCCATTCACAAGCATTTGAGTTCATGTTGTTATTAGAAATACTTTTTTGTCTTTTGTCCTATCGAACTGAAACTGGGACGCTATCAGTTTTAAAAATAGGCGCAGGATATTTGAATTTTGGATACTATCAGTTTTCGATACATACGCAGGACAATTGTCGAAACCAGTCCAATCGGACTACTAGGGGTGGTACCTCCCATACACACCCATTTGAATTCATGTTCTTATTAGAAAAAGGTTTTTGTCTTTTGTCCTATCGAACTGAAACTTGGACGCTATCAGTTTCTAAGATGGGCGCAGGACATTTGTCGAAACCGGCTCAGTCGGACCACTAGGGAAGGTACCTCCCAAACACCCATTTGAATTCATGTTCTTATTAGAAATACTTTTTTGTCTTTTGTCCTATCGAACTGAAACTTGGACGCTATCAGTTTCTAAGATGGGCGCAGGATATTTGTCGAAACCGGCTCAGTCGGACCACTAGGGGAGGTACCTCCCACACACCCATTTGAATTCATGTTCTTATTAGAAAAACTTTTTTGTTTTTGGTCCTATCGAACTGAAACTCGGACGCTATCAGTTTCTGAAATAGGCGAAGGATATTTGTCGAAACCATCTCAATGGGACCACTAGGTAAGGTACCTCCCATACACACCCATTTGAATTCATGTTCTTTTTAGAAAAACTTGTTTGTTCTTTGTCCTATTGAACTAAAACCTGGACGCTATCAGTTTCTAAGATAGGCGTAGGACATTTGTCTAAACCAGCTCAATCGGACCACTAGGGGAGGTACGTCCCATACACACCCATTTGAATTCATGTTCTATTTAGAAAAACTTGTTTGTTCTTTGTCCTATTGAACTGAAACTTGGACGCTATCAGTTTCTAAGATGGGCGCAGGATATTTGTCGAAACCAGCTCTGTCGGACAATTAGGGTAGGTACCTCCCATTCACAAGTATTTGAATTCATGTTCTTATTAAAAAAACTTTTTTACTTTTTGTTCTATCGAACTGAAAGTTGGGCGCTATCAGTTTCTAAGATGGGCGCAGGACATTTGTCGAAACCGGCTCTGTTGGACCACTAGGGGAGGTACCTCCCACACACCCATTTGAATTCATGTTCTTATTAGAAAAACTTTTTTGATTTTTGTCTTATCGAACTGAACCTTTGTCGCTATCAGTTTCTGAGGTAGGCGAAGAATATTTGTCGAAACCAACTCAATGGGACCACTAGGGGAGGTACCTCCCAAACACACATTTGAGTTCATGTTCTTTTTAGAAAAACTTGTTTGTTCTTTGTCCTATTGAACTGAAACTTGGACGCTATCAGTTTCTAAGATGGCCGCAGGATATTTGTCGAAACCAGTCCAATCGGACTACTAGGGGATGTACCTCCCAAACACACATTTGAGTTCATGTTCTTTTTAGAAAAACTTGTTTGTTCTTTGTCCTTTTGAACTGAAACTTGGACGCTATCAGTTTCTAAGATGGCCGCAGAATATTTGTCGAAACCGGCTCTGTCGGACCACTAGGGGAGGTACCTCCCACACACCCATTTGAATTCATGTTCTTATTAGAAAAACTTTTTTGATTTTTGTCCTATCGAACTGAACCTTTGTCGCTATCAGTTTCTGAGGTAGGCGAAGAATATTTGTCGAAACCAACTCAATCGGACTACTAGGGGAGGTACCTCCCATACACACCCATTTGAATTCATGTTCTATTTAGAAAAACTTGTTTGTTCTATGCCCTATTGAGCTCAAACTTGGACGCTATCAGTTTTAAAATAGGCGCAGGATATTTATCGGAACCAGCCCAATCGGACCACTACGGGAGGTACCTCCCATACACACCCATTTGAATTCATGTTTTTATAAGAAAAACTTTTTGATTTCTGTCCTATTGAACTGAAACTCGGACGCTATCAGTTTCTGAAATAGGCGAAGGATATTTATCGAAACCAGTCCAATCGGACTACTAGGGGGCTACCTCCTTTACAAACGACCCATTTGAATTCACGATCTTATTAGAAAAACTTTTTTGATGTTTGTCCTATCGAACTGAAACTTGGACGCTATCAGTTTCTGAGATAGGCGCAGGATATTTGTGGAAACCAGCTCATTAGGACCATTAGAGGAGGTACCTCCCATACACACCCATTTGAATTCATGTTCTTTTTAGAAAAACTTGTTTGTTCTTTGTCCTATTGAACTGAAACTTGGACGCTATAAGTTTCTAAGATGGGCGCGGGACATTTGTCGAATCCGGTCCAAACGGACTACTAGGGGAGGTACCTCCCAAACACACACATTTGAATTCATGTTCTTATGAGAAAACCTTTTTTGATTTTTGTCCTATCGAACTGAACCTCTGTCGCTATCAGTTTCTGAGGTAGGCGAAGAATATTTGTCGAAACCAACTCAATCGGACCACTAGGGGAGGTACCTCCCATACAGACCCATTTGAATTCATGTTCTATTTAGAAAAACTTGTTTGTTCTTTGCCCTATTGAGCTCAAACTTGGACGCTATCGGTTTCTAAGATGGGCGCGGGACATTTGTCGACACCAGCTCAATCGGACCACTAGGCGTGGTACCTCCCATACACACACATTTGAATTCATGTTCTTTTTAGAAAAACTTGTTTGTTCTTTGTCCTATTGAACTAAAACTTGGACGCTATCAGTTTCTAAGATGGGCGCAGGATATTTGTCGAAACCGGCTCAGTCGGACCACTAGGGGAGGTATCTCCCACACACCCATTTGAATTTATGTTCTTATTAGAAAAACTTTTTTGTTTTTTGTCCTATCGAACTGAAACTCGGACGCAATCAGTTTCTGAAATAGGCGAAGGATATTTGTCGAAACCAGCTCAATGGGACCACTAGGTGAGGTACCTCCCATACACACCCATTTGAATTCATGTTCCTATTAGAAAAACTTTTTTGATTTTTGTCCTATCGAACTGAAACTTGGACGTTATCAGTTTCTAAGATGGGCGCAGGATATTTGTCGGAACCAGCCCAATCGGACCACTAGGGGAGGTACCTCCCAAACACCCATTTGAATTCATGTTTTTATTAGAAAACCTTTTTTATTTTTTGTCCTATTAAACTGAAACTTGGACACTATAAGTTTCTAAGATAAGCAGAGGATATTTGTCGAAACCAGCTCAATCGGTCCTCTAGGGGGGTACCTCCCATACAAACCTATTTGAAAACATGTTCTTATTAGATATACTTTTCTGTTTTTTGTCCTATCGAACTGAAACTTGGACGCTATCAGTTTCTTAGATAAGCAAAGAATATTTGTCGGAACCAGCCCAATCGGACCACTACGGGAGGTACCTCCCATACGCACCCATTTGAATTCATGTTCTTATTAGAAAAACTCTTTTGTTTTTTTTTTCTATCGAACTGAAACTTGGATACTATCAGTTTCCACGAAAGACCCAGGACATATGTCGGAACCAGCCCAATAGGACCACTAGGGGGTACCGCCTTTACAAACCAGCCATTTGAATTCAGGTTCTTATTAAAAAAACTTTTTTGTTTTTTGTTCTATTAAACGTGGCCTCTATCAGTTTCCGATACATAAGCAAGACAATTGTTGGAACCACCCGAATCTGGCCTCTACGGTTGGTACCTCCCATACAAACCACACATTTGAATTCATGTTCTTATTAGAAAAACAGTTTTGTTTTTTGTCCTATCGAACTGAAACTTAGACGCTATCAGTTTCTAAGATGGGCGCAGGATATTTGTCGAAATCAGCTCAATCGGACCACTAGGGGAGATACCTCCCATACACACCCATTTGAATTCATGTTGTTAAAGAAAAACTTTTTTGATTTTTGTCCTATTGAACTGAAACTTGGACGCTATCAATTTCTTAGATGGGTGCAGGATATTTGTCGAAACCAGCTCAATCAGACCACTAGGTGCGGTACCTCCCATACAAATTTCGTGAAGAGTATTTTATGTTCGGCAGAGTCGAAGAGAACCTTCTTTCTAGTTAATATTATCAGTACCTATATCCCCTTTAATGTTTGTTCTAAAGTATCCTACAAACCACCTTAGTTTACGAAGTTTACCTGAAGAGCATTAAGTCGAGGCGTTATAAAAAATACAAGAGTATTGCTTCTGCGAATTTTTGTATGGTTCGGGCTAATTTTCTTTCTTTAAATAGCCTTTGCTACAATAAGTACCTCTCTCGTTGTAGGCTGCAATTTTCGCGTGACCCCAATCAGTTTTATAACTTGGTGAATTCGTAGCGCATGTCTTCTTTATTTCCCTCGTCGATGTATCTAGTTGACGAACAAGCCTGCAGTCATTTGGGCATTGCAGACTTGTTCGCACAATTTTTTCTATCCACCTATTCTTCTATATTTACAATCATTATCCTTATCCCATTTTCCAATGTAACCACATTGTTTCTCATGTAAATGGTGAAGAGTGGCTTCGTACCAATTTAAAATCTTTGAAATCTACTTAGTCACCCGGTCCTGATCTAGTTGTGTATTTAAGTTTTGTACTAAATCTTTAAGTAAGCCGCTGTGAAACTTTTCAATTTATCACTTCAGAGAGCATTTATTCCTTCCATTTGGAAAGAATCCTTTATAGTTCCTACACATAAAAAAGGGAACAAAGCTGACATATCTAATTACAGAGGTATTGCAAAACTTTCGGCAATGCCAAAGTTGTTTGAAAAAATGATTACTTCAACCCTTTATCACCACTGTGAATCTATTATTTCTCCGTTTCAACACGGTTTTATGAAAAAGCGTTCACCTACTAATAATTTACATCAGTTTACATCTTTAATCTTGGTTTCAGCGAAAAATTTCAAACTTGTGTCATTTACACAGATTTCGGCAAAGCGTTTGACTCCGTAAATCATGATCTGCTTTAACATAAGCTGGACCTTTTAGATTTCCCGCAACATCTTCTTTATAGGATTTCTTCTTATTTCAACGAGTGTTTTTTAACTCCACTCTTCCTAGTCCAGTTGTTGTCACTTCTGTTGTTCCTCAAGGATGGCTTCCTTGGCCCAATCTTTGTCTAAGCGATCTTCCTCTTTCCTTGAAATACTCTCGTGTTCTGATGTACGCTGATGATGTCAAACTCTGTCTATCGTTTAACAATATCTCTTCTCATATTAGACTACAAGAGGTTCTAACCTCACTCCAATTTTGGTGTTTACGTAATCTTCTGGTGCTAAACTGCGCTAAATGCATGTTCATGACGTTTCATCGTAAGAGATCTTAGATCACTTAGAAAATTCATTGACAGGTGTTTCTACTTTCAGTGACCTTGGTGTGATTTTTGACCCGAAACTAAGTTTCAACCCTCATATTTCATCAACTATTAACAAAGCTGCGAGTATTTTTGGCTTTATTAAAAGATGGTCTAAAGAATTTAATGATCCCTTTTCTACCAAGGTTCTTTTCATCACTCTAGTCCGCCCTGTACTTGAATACTATTCGTGTGTCTGGAGCCCCCAGTAGAAAAAACGTCAAGACCGCATTGAGTCTATACAGAAGTAATTCCTTCTCTTTGCACTTCGTGGTTTAAATCAGGATCCCAGTGAACGTTTGCCTTTATACTTTAGCAGGCTTCCTCTTATAGATCTCTCATAATTGCAAAATCGCCGAATAACTCTTGGTATAAGCTTTCTTCATAAACTTATTACTGGTAATGTTGATTCGTCAGTGCTTTTAAGCCAACGTAGTTTCTGTGTTTCTAGTACACATCTAAAAATTACGTTCCCTTAGCTATAGGTACACTACTAACTACACCCTACACGATCCTTTCCGAGTTTTATGCACCCTTTATAATAAGTTCTATCAAGTCCTCTCGCTTGAGATCTCGCCCTCTGCGCTTAACATCATCGTTCTTCGTTGGCTTCGAGAATTGGAAGGAACTGCTACTAGATGAAGTGGACATCGCCCATTGGTTCTCACATCGTTTTTGTCTCTGACCACTATTGGCTGTGAGCAGGGGCATAGCTTGAAATAAAATTCCTCCAACGGGTCAGAGACGGGTGGATTTCTTATATATTATCTTACGATTAATTTTAAGTAATTAAAATTATTTTAAGACTAGCTTTAATCACTTGTTTTGTTATTAATTAGGTTTTTCTTTTTTTATTTTGTTTTAACATCACGTATTATGTTAATTACCTTTTATTTTTAAGTTTGACAGTATTTTGTTATAATAAATAAATAAATGTCGTTGAATTTCGTTGATGCAGAGTTTAATTTCCTTTTTTAATGCACATACACCTTTGACTTCAAATTACCCCATAAAAAGAAAAGTGAAAATTACACGATCTAGGGGGCCAACTCTGATCACAGAAACAAGAAAGTACACGACCTGGAAATGTTTCATGCAGTCCAATGATATCTCCAGCCCAAAATCCACACCAAACAGAGACATGTTGTGGATGCATTTATTTTTCGACAATCACATGTGCGTTTTCCGAACCCCAAATACAACAATTTTGTCGATTAAGATGAAAATGTGCTTCAACGCTTAGGAGAATTTTGCTCAAAAAATCAGCATCCACTTGTTTATGTTCAATAATCCATTCAACGAAATTTCTTCGCTGTGCACGGTCATTCGGTTTCAATAGTTATGTTAACTGAATTTTGTAAGCATGAAGACCCAGATCTTTAGTGAGAATGCGCCGGGTGATCAATGAATCTCTCAATGACAAAATCCGTGAAGATTGTTCCGGTTTCAGTCAATGTTCCCATAGTACAGTGACACTTCATGATGATGTTCTTAAAGAAGAACAAGCTCCACAAAGTCATATTAAAACTGAATTGCCGCCAGCTAACGGAAAACTATCAAGATCAACAAATGAGCAACTAAATTCTGTCGCAAATGTGGTGGAATCAAATACAACAACATCATCATCGCAACCGAGTTTGTCAAAAAGCGAATCCATTTCAATTCTGGACAGTGACAATAACGACCACCAATGACAAGCAACAACTTCCTGTCTTCAATCCTGTAAGTTAATGTTGTCTTGTTTAAAACTTCTTGATATTCTCTTAAAAGTTGAACCTGTATTTTATACCATTATGCATACATTTACAGTTAGACTTCTCTATAACGATCAATCATGACACTGTAATAGAGGGACCCGCTGTATATGAAAAGAAGGTATAATAAGTATTTAGGGATCATAGTCATTCTAGTCGGACATAGCTGGCTAAAGCGTCCTGATGTGTTTTTCTTACCCTTTTTTCAGGCTTTCAATATTAAAAAAATTCCATTTACGGAAAACAATCTAGACATCTTCATTGTTGATAATTCGCACTTATTAAATGGTGAAATTGGTTGTGTGGCTTTACGTGATGGTATTATCCTATCGCAAACCCAACAATATTTAAAAGCTTTCTCGGATACTGTTCCATATACATCAGTGTAAGTATCTTTCAATAAAAAATCTCAGCTAATTGAGTAATAATACATATTTCATGTTCATATTTTTGTCCAACAACCAGTAAGGAGGAATATGTTATTCCCAAATACGAAAATGAATGGTATCGTGCCAAAGACTTAGAGGAAAACAGTGACACTAAACCTTTCAAGATATCCTTGATTGATTTCACAAATGAAGCTAATGTCGGTGATAATTAAATACGACGTTATCCAATGGATTTCACTGTCGAATGTGTTACAAATCTTTGCCGTATTGCTAGTAAGTGAACTTTTCATTTCCATTCCAAAGAGCGAACATTGTAATATATTTTAATTTTATTTATTAGTTTTACCAACTTTAAAAGACGCAGATATAAAATTCTTGGAAAATAAACTTCAAACGAATTCATTTATGGTTGTTGATGGGATTTCAATCGAACAAAACGGCGTCAGCGATTTCGTATCCCTTGCATTAAAGGAACTCATCAAAGATATGTTTCTAGAAACTTAAAAACTACTCGTTCCATGAATTGCACAAATATGCATTGGTTAGTTTTTCATGTTTATCATACTCACAGGTGGATCATGACAATGAAATATATATGCTTGTATAAGTTATTTTATAAAGATGTATTATCACTACATATTATAAAACAAAGTCGCTTTTTTCCTATGTAGGGAGGGAGAATTTCTTCTCATTTGACTTTTCCTTGTAAGCAATACATGCCTTTCGATTCGTCCTTGAATTTCAATGCCAAGCAATGTTCACACACTACTGACATAGTATCTATTGATACTATACGATCGTCCTTGTAAGAAATCGAAGGATCGTAATTCATGGCAGAATTTTCTTTATTTACCCATGAATAAGTAACTCGTGCTGATGATTCTCTCTCTCTCTCTCAGCTCTATATCTATCCCGAAGCTGACTGAGGCGAGCCTCACGTTCCGTTGACGATTCTTCATCTCTTGCTGAACGTACGACGTCTTCCAGACATGACTTTATAATTTCTTGATAGTAATAATCAGACTTAAATAAAAAAAATCTAAAATCACATTTGAAGAAACTTTGCTGTGTAAATAATGAGAAGCTGGAATATTGTAGTGACAGCAAATGCTTTTTCCATGAATTATAACACTATGACAGCTACATTAGTTTTAAAGATAGACATATAGGTAGATATATATAGTGAAATAACAGTATTTCTCCACTATTTAATTCTTTGAAATAACTTGGCATTTTCTATTTGAATAATTTTTATATGGTTAACTTGCGGTATAACAATCTTGAGGTTTTATGTTATAATATTCGTGTTGATAATAAAGTCACCTCTCTCAACAACTCTCTCCCATTCAATGTTCTTGAGGTCATCGTAATGGGTTTACCTATTTGTTCTTTGAGAACATCATCGATTGTCCTTTCAAAATTGCTTGGAGCATTCTTCAGGAGCCAAAGGGGAATCAACAAAACTCATATTTCCCATCAGCTACTGAAAAATCTGTTTTTTCTCTATCTTTTTCAGCAAGCAAAATCTGATGAAAACCAGAATTTAGGTCGAGTGTGGTGAAATATTTGGCTTTATTCAAATTTGACAAGATGACTGTTATGTTTGGGATTGGGTACTTATCTTCTACTGTCTTCTTATTAAGCTTTCTCAAATCTAGAACCAGTCGTTTTTTTTTTTTTTTTGTGTTACTTAAATCAGCAGTGCCTTTCTTATCTACGACCCATACAGAATTATTATTATACCATCGCTAAGTAGGTCACTTATTTCTTGGTTTACGAATTTTGCTACACCCATCGGGTAGGGGTACAGTCTTGAATATATTGGCTCTTCGTTTTCGGTACGAATAGTCGCTAAAATATTTGTCTTGCATGAGAGGGCCTTATTAGGGTCTGCACAGACTCTCGATCAATCCCTCATCAACGTCCTACTTTTACCTTTACTATCCACCAGTTGCGGTACTTCAACATCTTTTGTTCGTGTAAAGTTTACATTTTCACACTTGGTGAAACTAATTTCTTCTGATCCTACGTTGGTCTTTTATTTTTTGTTTTTAAAGTCCAACGTCCATCGTTACCAGGTCAAGGCCAACTATTCCATCAATCGGATACTCCCTTTCCGACTGTGGGATTTCCATGTGATGCATGGTAGATCCTTTGGTGCTTGGGGCCGGTAAATCTAGCAGTACCACGACTTACTCGTTTACCTGCCTGATCCTGATTACCTTGGTAACTTGCTGGATTTTTATGGATATACGATTTATTGGAATCTGAATTTTTTTTGAATGCATAGCGACTAGTCAACTTCCATGGGTTGCACAGGCTCTTGCCCTTGTGGGTCTCTATTGTTGAGTCACCATTGTCTACTATAGAATGGATTCTTATGCTGGGGAGTATTGTTTACTTGTACCACCCTTGTTGGGTTTCTGTCGCTATACTGTTGTCTCTGTTCATCTTTTAAAGCCTTGTCTTCCAAACTTCTAGCATAGTTATTAGCAAAGGTGTACCGCTGGTGGTTAGATTCCAATTCTTGAGCTAATGCTAAGGCAGAGGGCAAATCATTTGGACTTTCTGCAAAAAGCACGTCACTGAGGGCCTTTTTTGTACCTGACACAAAGATGCGCAATGCGTCCATTCTATATTTTTCCTTTATGGACACTGCAAGACTGCTATTATAGGACATGATTGTTTTATTAGTGAGGAGGGTAAGTTTTTTCCCTACATCGTCATAATATTGCAAGGGTGTCCTTTTTCTTGTCGAAGGGTTGACAACTCTTGCTCTATTAGGTAAACTGGACTGTTTGTCTGCGTATGTAAAGTCCAAACTATTAATGATTGGGTTGAAGTTTAGAACGGTGTTAAAGGACGAAAGCAACATGTCAGCTTGACCCCTGATCTTTGTTGTTAGAATTGCTACCGCTTAATAATGCTTTGAACTTCCCCCGAAACTCTCAAATAATTTGTATGCAGTATGTGCGACTTGGCGCCACGACACATACGCTTCTTGCTTGCCGTCAAATTCCGGTAGCGCTTTTACTATATCAAGCGATTCTCAAGGTATGAGACACTAAGTTATTTTGTGAGCACAGAGTTATTAAGAATACAAATTTTATATTTATTTATTTTTCAAAGAATCACGTTTAGCTGCTTCTAATTGATTATCACTCATGAAAGATATAGATCTTAATCAAATGAAAATATATAACAACCACAGAATTTATAAAAAAAAAGAAAAAGAAATGTTATTTAATATTTTATTTATTTGTTGTAGTCTTCACTGTACTATGTCTTTCCACCGATAACTTCACTGTCCCGTTGACCGTTTCTACTACCTCTATGTGGTGAACTGTTTGGATAGCTGTTTTTTAGTCACATTAATTCTAATCACACAAACAAATTTTTCCTATTAAAATATATTCAAAACTATCTGTCCCGGCGTGTGTTGCTATGCCCCTGCTCAAAAAAAAAAAAATTATATTGTATATAAGGTACATACATATATATTATTGAATATTTGCATAAAAACAACATTTCGAGTTTCATTTCTATGGCCAAGAAAAAAAAGTTTGATTTTGTGGGCCATGAGGAAACACTTCGTTGCGGAGATCTACACCAAAGGCATGAAATATTTGCCCTAGTGATGTATTAATAGTAAGCGCAAAACATGTTCTGACTGGAAACTGAACTTTGTTGAAATCATTGGTATCCTGGGGATCATCGTAGTTTCGCCTGCTGTTAGAACTGTTAAAATAATCACCTCTCTAATATAATGGAAGTAACGCTTAGTTTGTTGTCTTGTATCATTGCATAAATTGGGCGGCGGCTTAAGGTTACGTAGAAGTATAATGGATTTCCCAATTTTAAGATTTAATTTATGTGTGGTAGTCCCGGAGGGTTAAGAGAATTAAGGAATTCTGCTGGGTAGTGAACAACGTCATCTCGATCTTTCACTGCGTCCAAAGAGTTATATATTTTGGAATCTGCTGAGATTTTATGTGAAACTGCATCGTTAATCTCGTCTGCGGCTGTATTTGTTGAAGTGACGATAGCTCGCTTGCAAAGCCAACTGGACTTTTTATGCTGCAAGTTTTCAATATCTGGGTAGACGTTACCAATAAGTTCCTCAATTGTTCTAACGCAGGTTCGTACAACATCTGGCATGGTAATGCAGCCATCATTTGTTATGGAGGTGGAACCATCGCCTATTTTTAACAGGTACTCTGCAAACTCATGAATGATGTCCATTTGGATGCACGCGGATATTAACAGATAATGTTAGTTTTTGTGTATGTGGCCAAATTTCAAACTTTTTTAAGCACACATTAAGAATATCGGCACGTGTACCTTTGGGAACCACAGGTAAATTCTGTCTAAAATCTCCAGTGAATACAAAAGTCACTCCACCCATTACCGCCTGAGAGGATCTTAAATCTTTGAGTGTTTTATTGACAGTATGAGACTTGTGTGACATTGTACACTCGTCCCCTATTATAAGCGATGCTCTCTGAAGAACATTGAAGTTGCACCGTTTTTGTTTTTTGAAAGAACAGGCGCAAATCTGTTCTGGTAAAACACTTAGTGGCAGCACAAGTGTAGAATGAGCTGTTCTCCCTCCACACAGAAAAGTAGCTGCGATGCCTGAAGAAGCGACCGCAACAGCAATTTTGTTTTCGCTTCGGATTTTAGCTAAAATTACTGAAGTCAAGAAAGTTTTACCAGTTCCCCCAGGTGCGTCTATAAAACAAATTTCTCCTGTGCTATGGCTTACACTGTCAATTATCTTCCAGAAAATAATTCGTTGAACTTCTGTTAATTTTGGTTCGTTTTATTATTTCAATGTGTGATTTCGCGGATTGGTTTTGGCAAATCAAAATCTTTTCAACAGTGTTCTCTCCATAGGAAAAACAATATTTTCAAGAACAGTCAGTCCATCATTAAAAATGTTGTTATTACCTCTTTCGTGTGATTTAAAACATCTTCAAAATATTTTTTACAGATACTCTTGTGTGACAATTGTCTCGTTGATTCTTATTTGGTTTCCACACTAAGAACGATCATAGCGCCGAAGCGACCCGCGTACTTCTCTTCTCAATAAACTAAAATTGAGAGAGAGCGAAATGGTATTTGTCTATACTCTTATGCGTACACAAAAAAGGGAGCAAAGAGAGCAATAAGTAACAAAAACAACACAAAATTCAAGAAGAAGAAGCAAAGCATGAATAACGAAAACACAAATAAGTGTGGGTAATTTTAGGAAAATAATTCTAAAATAAACCACATTTTAATTTAAAAAATCAAAAAAGTAAGTATGCCAATCGATTGTTTAGGACAAAAATATTATTTTAAAAAACCATTTATTAAAATTGGTTTAGTATAGATTGCGTGAAAGCGTTACATACAATGCCCATATAAGCAATTTTATATAATACATGGTATAGATGTTTTAAGAAAATAATAATAATAATGTTTTAAGAAAAAAATAATACACATGTGTCCTTCCTACAATGAAGAGGAAGGAGTTTACTTAGCACTACGAGCCTCTAATTAATCAACAGGGCAGCACGATCGTTACGGATCAGTCGAGATGAGTTCCTTGTATGGAGAAGGACCCTGGCTAGAGGATTAACATGTCGAACTAGTTCATCCATGTAAATAGCTTTACGCTTGGAACATTCTTCTTTGACAGGTGGTACTTCCAGGTCCCTGTGAATGTCTTCATTCCTGATATACCATGGAGCTCCCGTGATTGTTCTAAGTATCTTGGATTGTGCTCTCTGTATAACTTTAAATTACTCGCGCTCGCGGTACCCCACAATTCAGAACCATAAGTCTAAATTGGTTTAATAACAGAGTTATACAGCATCACCTTGTACTCAAGTCTCAGTGCAGATTTAGAATTGATTAACCAGTGAAGACTTTGAGCCCTTAGTTTCATATATATCTTTTTAGCCATCTCTTCCGCCAGGTGAGCCGTCTGTCCAGATGAACGCCATAAGGTAAGTTATCACTTGAGTTTGAGGAATTGTAACACCATTTAACGTTACTGGAAAACAAGTCGATCATACTCGATCAAACACTTGTGCTACATCAAGGAAAACTGCTGAGCAATATTCTCGCTATTCGAAGGCAGTTCTTATTTCCGAAGTAACTCTGTTGACTTGCTCAATCGTTCCATGTTTTGCTCGAAAACCAATTTGATGATCTGGGATTGTACTATTTGCTTGTAAATGGAGATTGAGTTTGGCTTTAAGAACATTCTCAAACAGCGTAGAAAGACATAGAAGCAGACTTATAGGTCTGTACATGTCCTATCCTTCCCGACGTTTGGAAGTATCCAATTCGAATGATAGTATTGAAAAGACACGAGAGAAATACTATTGCTGCGTTTGGAAGTTCACTAACCATTTTTGGCAAGATTTTGTCATAACCAGCAGATTTTTTGGGCTTCAGTTGAGTCCTTATAATAGATACAATTTGTCATGCGCTTGTTTTTAATGGAGACATATTTACTGGATTTGTGATTGTCTGGTGAGGAAGCACAAATTTGTTAGTAGGTAGATTAGGTTGAAACACGTGCTCCAGACGGTTGGTAAATACATTAACCTTCTCTTCATCAGACCGAGACCAACTTCTGGTTCTGTCTGTAATAGGTGAATCCAGCTCCACAGGAGTTTTTAGCGATTTTTGCGCTTTCCAAAGTGAAAATCTAGTGTTTGTGGGTGATAGGTTATAGATATAGCACCTTTGTGCCTCTAGCTGGCCGCTTAAAAGTGCTTTGCCTAGGTTTTTGTTGCATCTTTTAGCCTTTAAAAGCAGGAGTTCTGTGCTGTTGCCATTCTCTTCTCAATCGTCGTTTAGAAGCAACCAGTTCTTCAATTTCCCTATTTGAGAAAGATTTTCTGCTGGTCATGTGAGTAACAATCGCAGGCGTTGATACCTCAGCTGCAGCTACCAATACGACACTTAACTCATTAACAGATTTGTCTATATCACTTTCAGAGTTGATCGCAGGTGCAATTTCTGTGTGAGAACTAATATATTTTTTATATTGCAACCAATTAGTTTTATAAGATTTAAGTCTATACGGGCTATCCTCAACTATTGGAACATCGAGCAAAACGATATTAACTGGGGAGTGATCGGAAGAAAGATCATAATGAGAAACTGCTGATATGAGGTTTTTAGGTACATTTTTTGTGATACCAAAGTCGTTGATATCGGGAGATTTTCTTAGATTCGCCGGCCAGTATGTAGGACTACCCGGAGAAACGAAGTCTAGCTTGTTTTTACAATTTACAAGAGTGCTGTAATGCTGTCGACCTTTTGGATTTACTAAACAAGAACCCCAATAAGTGTGTTTAGCATTGTAGTTACCGGCCGCCAAATATCGATCACCAAGGCTATCAAAAAAATTTTTAAACACATCTGCAGATAATGAAAATCGTGGAGGAAAATATATAGTATAGATTACCATGACACATTTGCATCCGAACCGAAGTTGTTTGTAGATCTTTATTGTAGATGAATATGGCTTTAGAGTCTGGTGTTTAATACGCTTTCTTATGAGCTTTTCCATGAGCCTTTCCATCCGGATGTTTTGTTGTATAAACTAAATAGTCTGGTATAAAGAAGTTGTTTTTGCTAGTCAAATGAGTCTCACAGACTAACATCACATCTACATTGTTGTCCTCTAGATACTTCATCAGCTCTAGTTTGTGCTGTGAAACGCCATTTGCGTTCCAGTGAGTTATTTTAAAATGAGCCATTATGGGGAATTTAACTTATCGAAAATTTTCATTTGGTTTTTCATCATCTCTTGAAAAGAGTTTTGCATCATTAAGATTGATTGATTCAGGGTCTGTAATAAATTCACCAACATAGATTCATTAGAACTTTGTAGTTGCAACACTGGCTCATTACACGCATTTAGAGTTGGGGTAGTTTGTGAGATTGGTTTATTATGTTGAGACATTGGAGCCTTAGGCTTCACAATCTTTTTCGCATTTTCTTGTTGAACGCCTAAGCGCAGGGCACCTGCATACGACACATTTCAAGTTAAAGGAATATTAGGTGGTGGACCCATAACCGTCGTTACTGCATTTTTTAAGATCAAGATTATCGCGACTTAGTTTACAGGTTGCGGTTTCATGCAATTCTCCACAAGCTACGCATACTGGACGAAGGGTGCAATAAGATTTCGTATGGCCGAATTCCTGACAATTTGTGCATTGCACAGGATTTACTCGTTTGTGAGGCTCCTCCACGGTTACCCTATGATGAAGTAAATATTTAAGATTGTAAATGGGTTGCACTCAATTTTGTACAATGGCTGTGGAATTTTATTTATATTAAAAATATTGATCACTACTTTGATCTCAAACCCTTTTTCTTCCAGTGCACTCTTAATCAACAGAGGGTTCAATGCCCTCAATTACAACTACCAGCCTTTTACTACTTTTAAGCTGATAGGTATAGTAGTTTCTTTTAGTCTCCGTAAGGTACTTAGTTATTATTATTATTATTTATGACGTATTTACAATTTAAAGAAATTATAAACATAGTCTCTTTACAAAGCTGATTAACAAAGGATTTCCATCTATTCCTATTGCGTGCTAATGCGCGAAGTTCGCTCATAGATTTTCTTGGGTATGTCCCAGCCAGCCGTACTTTCGTTTCCGTATCACAATTTCAATTGGGTGTTGCTCGCAGATTTGCCAGAGTCGCTGATTGCTAATAGTTCTTGGCCACCAGATTCGCAGAATAATACGAAGACTACGGTTGATGAACGTTTGTAGTTTCCTTATGTTTGTAGTTGTAGTAAGCCAAGTCTCACAGCCATATAGCAAGACAGATTTTACACAAGCGTTAAATATTTTTATTTTCGTCTTCTGGTGGACATGCTAAGCTCTCCAGAAGTTCCTAAGTCTCGCAAGAGCGGTCTTGGATTTTTGAATTCTGTACTCTATATCGATATGGGTTCCCCCGCTTGTTGTTATTTGACTACCAAGATATTCAAAACTTTCAACCTCCTCGATGTCGTTACCTTCGATTATAAGATGGGTGCTAGTAGCGGTATTTAATCACATGCTCTTGGTCTTCATGTAATTAATATTCAATCCCACTTTTTTAGACTCCACAGTGAGTTTGTCTAGTTGGGTTTGCATATCCGAACAGCGATTCGTTAGCAGTGGTACATCGTCGGCGTATTCCAGGTCGCTCAATTTTCTGTGCAACTTCCAGTTGAGTCCTATGTTTTCGATTTCTGCAGCTTCAAGGACTAAATCCAGGACGTTGATAAACAACAGCGGAGAAAGCGCACATCCTTGCTTAACACCGCTCTTACATGCAAAAGACTCGCTTAGCTGTCCGTTGTGTAGAACACGGCTAGTGGAGTCTTCGTAGCTGGCCTTGATGATGTTGACGATTTTTTGCGGGACTCCTCTAGCGCTTAGCGCTAACCATATACCATTGCGATCTAGAGCATCGAAGGCTTTTAAATAGTCGATGAAGGCTATGTATAGTGGAGCATTAAATTCTGCAGATTGTTCAATCAATATGCGTACTGTGTTGATAAGATCAGTGCACAATTTCTCTGGACGAAACCCGGCTTGATTTTTCCTAATAAGCTTATTTACGTGTTCTGCAATTCTACCCAGTATGATTTGATTCAGTACCTTCATAACAGTTGGTAGAAGTGAGATGCTTCTCCAATTGGAGCACTTTTTCTTGTTGCCTTTTTTGGGGATTTTAATAATTATGGACTCTTTCCACGTCCTAGGCACTGTTTCAGTGAGCCAAACTGTTTTTAAAATATCCACCAATTTAGTGGCCATGAGGCGTGCGTCTACTTGAAAGCATTCTACTGCAAGTCCATCGTTCCCAGGTGCTTTGCCTTTTTTGACGGTACGGATTGCTTCTGCTATCTCGACTATTGTAAGAGAGTTCGTATTTATTTGTCTACATGTATTGTGCCGATTTCGGATGGTTAGCTGCTCTACGCTTGCAAGGGATGACGTGTTAAGCGTACGCTCAAAGTATTCTTTCCATATTCTTGCTTGCTCGTCTTTGGAAGTAACAATGTTACCGTTTTCATCCTCAATGGGGCTGTTGATTTTAACGTTCCCTCCGCTAATAGTTTTTGTGAGGTCGTAAAGAACTTTCATGTCACTTTTTGAGGCGGCTTCCTGTGCACTCTCTCCTAGTTTGTCAAAATACGCCAATTTGTCGCTTCTCGTTTGTTTCCTTATTAATTTATTTAGTGCGTTATATTCAAGGGTATGTTCGTCTATGCGCTGTGGATTATTCTCATTAAGCATCTTGATTTTTATATGGTTTCTTTCTGCAATTCTTCTCCAAAGAATTACTGACATCCACTTTTCCTTTGTCCTGGATTTTTTGCCTAATATATCATCACAGACAGTATACAAAGAGCTACTAAGAGTTGCCCAGGCTTCCTCGCTATCTGAGTTATCTACTATTGGGACTATGCATTAATTTTAAAGGTTTTTTCACCAAAAATGGGGCTTTATTTCGATTTCAAAATTGATTGATACATCATTCAAAGTACTGTCCGTCGCTAGCCACAACCTTTTCCCATCTTTCTTACAATTTCCGGATTCCGTTTCTCCAAAATTCCGGCTTCTGGGCGGCTATGAATGAATCGATCCATTTTTTGGTCTCTTCATATGAAGAGAAGCGGTGTCCAGCCAGCTTACGCTGCATCTCCCGGAACAAGTGGTGATCCGAAGGAGCAATGTCTGGGCTGTACGGCGGGTGGGGTAGCACTTCCCAGTTGAGCGTTCCAAGGTATGTTTTGACGACCTGTGCAACATGCGGCCGAGCGTTGTCATGCTGCAAAATAACCTTGTCGTGTCTTTCGACCGTTTCCGGCCGTTTTTCAAGCAATGCTCGGCTCAAACGCATCAATTGACGTCGGTAGACTTCCCCAGAGATGGTTTCGTTGGGTTGGAGCAGCTCATAGTACACCACACCCTTCTGATCCCACCAAATACAGAGCATGAGCTTCGAACCATGAATATTCGGCTTGGACGTCGATGGCGCCGGTTGGCCGGGCTTGACATATGTTTTTTTACGCTTTGGGTTATCGTAATGGATCCACTTTTCGTCGCCAGTCACAATACGATGCAAAAAACCCTTCCGGCCAAGTCGTTCAAGCAGCAATTCGCTTGTGAAAAATCGGCGTTCGACGTCTCTCGGCTTCAACTCGTATGGCACCCAATTACCTTGCTTTTGGATCATTCCCATCGCTTTGAGACGTCTGGAAATGGTTGCTTGGTCAACGTCCAACGTTTCGGCGAGCTCTTCTTGCGTTTGGCACGGGTCTTGGTCCAGCAATGCCTCCAATTCTGCGTCTTCGAACCTTTTGGGCTGGCCAGGTCGCTCCTTGTCCTCGGTATCAAAAACACCACTTTTGAAGCGTCGAAACCAGTACTCACAGGTTGAAATCGATGGAGTATGGTTCGGGTAGGCATCCAACAGCAATTGACGGGCTTGGGTGGTATTTTTCTTCAAATTGAAGCAAAAAAGCAAGGCTTCCCGCAAATTGCGTTTTGACGGCACGAAAGTTGACATACTCGGAGCACAAAAAAACTATGTTGTGTACACTTCAGCGAAATGACAGATACTGGTAAACAAAGCCTAATGATGAGGCTTTGACATGAATATAGTTACAGTATTGCCAGATGCGATACTGTTGTAAATAACGCCATCTGTGTGCAACCTTTAAAATTAATGCATAGTCCCAATACTATTTCGGAGAGTTTGGCTATAAATTCCTGTTTTGTAGCATTGTCAGTTAATTTCTTTACGTCAAATTTTTGTGATGGAGCAGGTCTATTCCCATGTCGATAACGCAGTGTTTCTAGGCGGATCTCGAAAATCGTTTTCTTAGCATTATTATTTTTTTGCGGGCTTGTGAATTTCAATGCCTGTCTGCACTGCCGCTTTATTTTCCAGAGTTCCGTTTTGTATGCGCTGATTTTGACTACCTGCGGGTGATACTTTGTTTGCTTTAGCTTACGAAACAGAATTTTTTCTATTTTTTTTTTGGTTTATTATGACATATGTTAGAAAAACTGAATTTTCAATTTTTTGAATTATAAATTTGTTTTATATGAGACTCATGCTTTATACGACGAGACGACGATGGTAGTTGTGAAAGTTTGTTTTTGAACATAAATAACACACATAAACTGTATTTTTTATTTTTTTTTTTTTTATTTCTATTTTATATAACATGTTTAAAAAAAAATTATATTAATCTAATAGCGAGAAATAAAAAAAAAATTAACCGGTGACGCGATATCTCATGTATTG
Source organism: Amiota minor (assembly GCA_037043295.1). Lineage (NCBI taxonomy): Eukaryota > Metazoa > Arthropoda > Insecta > Diptera > Drosophilidae > Amiota > Amiota minor. The sequence continues at coordinate 37,016 of JBAMAW010001602.1, forward strand.
TTGGGCATATACTTACTAGGCAGCTGCGTGGCTTCTCTCCCAACTGGAGTCCAATGAATGAATTCGAATTGAATTGAATTGAGTGAAAGCAAGACACGAAATGAATGAAATGAATGCGACTGTGTTTTGAGTTCGAAAAACGTGTGCATTCTGTGAAATGTGTTAGAAAGAATTAGCCTGCAAAAGGAAATGAGAACTTCGGCATAGCCGAACGCATCCGAATTAATTCGAATTCGCTATGCACACATTGCGCATTGCGCGTTCTTTCATTTCGTTTGATTTGAGTGAAGCGCGCAGTCGTACAAGGAAATGAGCTGAGAAAAAGACGCAGATGAGTTTGTAAGTGGTTGTGTGTATCTATATGCTTAATTGTTGTTTTCTTTCTTTTTTTTCTTTACGCACAGCACAACAATAACAACCCTTTCGTCTTATGCAAAACAAAAAAATGAATGCATTCGAATTAATTCGAAAACAACCTCTCATTCTACTCATTCAATTCATTCCTCTTTGTGTAAATGTTGTGTGACTGAGTCTGACGTGAGAGCACAAATTCACTCGAACTCTTTCGGCGTCGCACAACAACAACAATAACATGGCTTTACACAACCGCACACAATCCTTTCTATTCTCCCATTCTACTGGTTGGTTTGTATGGGAAGAATATTTCGCTTTTTTTACATTCTCTTTATTTCATTCTTCTTCCAAAGTGATAATTGTTTTTCAAGAGCTACTTCCAGTTTACGTAGAAATCCACGTAATTGACAATCTTCAGTACCGCCGCGCTTCTCTTCGATCAGTGCCACTTCAATTCGTAAGAAATCCATAAATTCGACAATAATCGGTGGATAAATCTCAACCAACTTCATAAGTAGTTGAAAACAAAAATATGTTATATGAGGCATATGTTTTTGAGTCACAAGGCGCAAGTGATCAAGAAATAGTTCATGTAAATCTTGAGAATTTTGAAATAATCTACTTAGTAGAATTGTTCTCAAAGTAGTCACCATCATTTCATAACTTGGTGATTTCATATCAACAGTCACAATATGCTTGAGTGTCAACAATGTAGTTGCTTTCATAAAAGTCAATAAATGTTGATTGGAATCATCATTCGTAGTTATATCATTGATGACCTCTTGAAATATTGCTATAACAACACAAGCATTTGGATTCATAAGTCTTTTGCAAACATTTAGAAATGAGCTCGTTAGTCTATCAAAGACGTATAGAGACAATTCTCTATTCTCGCTTCGTATGCAAGCAATGAAAGGTCTGGCAACTATTTTCGGATTAGTTAATATTTTAAAGTTTGGTACCCACTTTTCAATGAGATCGTTTAAGGTCTTATTAATATATTTATCCGATTTGAAATTTAGGTGACCAATGCCTTGTACAATAACTAACCAAATTTTATGTATGATCTGTGACAACTTTGCTGAAGGTGCTTGCCCCATTTGTACATTTTGAGGCAATACAAAACGCGTTATAGCCAAATGAAAAAAGCAATTTGGTTTCGCCTTCACATACACCAAAGAGGCACAATTATATAGAACAGTTGCTACAAAACTAAAGAAACGCATAGGTACCTCTGACAAATCCAATTTGCCGTTTACTTCTGGCCATTTCTCGAAATTTTGTACATAAGAATTGAATTTGTCGGCAATTTTCAACCGTTGATTATTGTCAGTGCAGTCATTATAATGTTTACCAACTGCCGCTATGAACATATGAAGTGGTTCCGCTTCCGCTTTTAAAAGATCGTCAGGCGATATAGAAGAAGTGATCATAAAATTAAATTCCGGAACTTTAATCACATATTTCGTCAACTCCATAACCAATTTATGTTGTCCAGTAAGTAAAACAAGACTCTTAAGCCAAACTTGTAGAATAGTTGATGGACCCAGCAATCCATTATATCGTGTGCTTTGCATAAGTTTTAGCATGATTTGCGGTTGAGCAGTTTGATTTAATGGTTGAGTGGAAACGCAGAAGTAATTGCAGAGCATATCAAATGTTCGCTTATCGGAAGCATACAGACAAAAATCGGCAGCCAATTGTGGCATCCAAGCACTATTATTATTATTGAATTGTGAGCGTATAAATGGCAAGACGTGTTTATTTAGAGCGTCCAATAAAACTTCATTTTTTGTGTTATCCACGGTTGATGATCCTTCAGATGGCGTTAAGCTTTTACCATATTTATTAAAGATTAAATGTAATGCTTCTAAAGTACGTTCCTGTTCGCTCGGTTTACTGCATACCAGAAAATTCGATAGCCATTTATTAATAAGTAGATGCTCATCCAAATCGGAACATTGATCATTTTCAGTTAGTGTGAATATATCCAAGAGACCATCAGCGAACACACGACAAACAATTGGATCATTGCTTATGCATTCCAATTGAGCGAGCAATTTGGTTATATAAGGAGACAACGCCAATTGATTCTGGACATGTAATATTAGCATAGCCATATGACCCTTAGCAATAGCCAATTGCTTATTCTCAGTCAAAAGTCTAAATTCTAATGTTAGCATTTGATCTCGCATTGATGGCATTAACAAATTCAGATTATCGCTTAGAGAAAGCACCAGAAATAATTCAATCAAATGATGTATTCCAGTCTCACTGAGAGTAAGAAATTTTTGTAAACTAAATTTACTATTGATGCGTCCTATTAATTTCCTTGTTTGATTCGAATTAAAGTTAAGCGCCGCGGTTCCATATTCAAACTGTTGTATTGTTTTACCCAATAGTAGAACATGTAACGTATAACTGGTAAGATTAACATCTGGTTGCTCTTTGGCAAGAAGATTTCGACAGCGATCCAAATAAGCTCGACCACTGCCACAGGCAACCGCTAAATTGGATGGAGACGAACCGCTTATATAGAAAGATGAGTTCAAACGTTTATGAAAATGTTCCCAAAGTAATACGACAACATCAATACGTGGACGCCAATATTCCATGAGAACTGGTGTCATCAAGCATATATAAACACGTAGTTGTTCCTCTTGGGGATTTTCAATGAGAAATTGTTGCGTACAACAACAAAGCAATTCATAATTCTCAGCATTCTCAGGTACATATCTTTTGCTAGTATTGTTAATTAGTTCTGTTTGTGCTACACCATATTTATTTAAAGTATGCAAACGTGCCAAAGCATTAATTAACCAATTTGCAAACTGTGTGTATTCCAATTGTGTCAATAGTTTTTCTTTCAAAAATCCATTCATTGATTTATTGAAGATTTTACGGAATTCTAATGAATCATCATCTTCAGCAGTAATACTAGACCATTCTGCCATGAGTTGTTGCAATATTAGCCAAAATTCCTTTATACAAGTGCAGGCAAATGGTGTGCTACATAACAGATCTGTTGTACGTTTATTGGAATAATGATATGAGGCACACAGTATCAGATCATTGAAAATTTTTGTCAATTGCGTATGGAATGTTGTTGAGCTGCTTTTATCTGTAAGAAGATATTGTGCTGCTATTTTATTGCTCATCAGATCATATTTCTGCAAGATACACAAATCCAATAGACGCCATTCAAGTGCACCATGCAACAGATGATAAGTAGGCAGTTTGCTTTGGTTTCCCTTAGGGCTATTGGCAAAATATATATGTTTCCAAGTGTCTGCATCTAGAACATTATTGATCAGTTGTCGTAACCTTGTCAAATGTGGTTGAATCTGTGGCCAATTTGTGGCATGCATTGTCCTCAATAAAATGTGATATAAATTTGTTACTTGACATCTTTGCTGATAGTGTATATTGTCTTCACAACTTGTTCGTGCCAATACTATACGTATGCCACGTGCACTCATAACAAGATTTTGTATATTTGTGCTATTAAAATGTGAGTGATATTTGTTACTATGAAAATTCATAATATTGTATAGTCAATAAATTCCAAATTTACCATGATTCTGCAAATACCAACTGAGCGACAGTGCGTCCATAGAGATTTTCTGGAAGAAATTCGCAAACACTTAACTGGAGATCTCGAGCAATAGAGCTGGAGCTATAACACACTTCCGATAACGATTTAATAAATCCCTTCTTTATAAAACTTTCAGTTGCAAATTCTGATTTTTTGCTATCTTCTCCAGCACATTGGAATTCAGGTGCAACAACATTATTTAATTCTAAGTCAGATTCTGATGCATGATGCTGTTGGGTTGCTTCAATATATGCATTCGAAAGTAATTCATCATCATCATCAAATGTAAATAATTCAATATCCATTAACGAGAACAAAACTCACAAATTTTTGCCGTAAACAAAACAGTAATAAAATAATAACAAAGAAGCGACCATTCAGAACAAGATAGAGTGCCCATATGAACACAATTTTTTTTAATTGTTACCTAAATATTGTACATTTGCGTTTTAAGAGGTGGGGACACGGACTCAAATGTTAATATTTGCTGCCTAAAAATTGAACATTTGAAAAATCATAACATTAATTTGCTGAATGCTACTGAGAAATCTGCAAGCAATTGTATTCATTTGTGTTTAGGTCATTTTTGCTTAAACATTCGAAAATTGAGGAAATGAAATTTTGGACTTGTTAAATTCCGTATCTGTACAATTTTTATATATCACAGTAGAGGGAGGGTCCGTTGTAGAGACAATCTGTAAGTTTTTTATTGAATATCTCAGATAGCAAATGCTCTTCTTCTCCCTCTATTTTTATATTAATGCCAATCTCTGGAATTTAAAAAACAACGTTACCTCTTGGAAATATTTACACTGTGTTATTTTAAAAGCTTGAATACATTGAACATACCTATGTAAATAGTTTTTACGTGTACCACAATGCTTTTTGGGGTAGAGTATTACTTTCTGAAAAGAATATGTTCTGTATTTGTGTATGGAGAGAGAACATGTACTTGCGACAGTAAAACAAGATGGTGGTGGAATAACGGTGTTAGCAGTATATGGAGATTAAGGGCGTTGGAAAACTCTCTTAATTTTAATCAGTTTTTGATCATATACCCTGTATATGCAGTATACCCTGCAATTGAGAATAAAGAACAATTTTTATTTACATCTGTTTCAAGAGCACAACGATTCCAATGAGAGAAAATATTGGATGATTGGGAAAAAAATTAATTCAGAAGACGCTAAAAAAAATTAAAGAACTCGATGCCATAATGTCTTGACCTATTTATCTCTTCAAGATCTTCAGCTTATATTTTTATCATTGAGTACATTTGAAATATTTTGAAATTTAATTAATTCAAAATGTTTTTTGCGCATAAAATATATATAAAAATAATATATATAAAGTATATTGATAAATCGATTACTTATATATTTACCGTAGAAATGAATGATCGTGTGGTTTCTTCATAGCTGTATGGTAACTCTATTGTATTTTCGATTGTCGTTTCTGAATCTTTACTATGGTCACCCTGTTGATAATCGATAAACAGAAAGAAAAAACAACAAAGAAAATCTAATGTGAATTTTGGACATTAGACTCTGTCCATGTTTGTGGTTTCTAATTTGTAAATTTTTTACAGAATTTTAATTAATTTTAATTGTGAAAGAATAAAGTAAAATGTCACTTTTTAAACTTGTTGAGGGAGACTGTGGTGGCGCTAATCCACTAATGCAACTTGGTGCACAATTTACTCGTGACATTGCACACAAAGATGAAGGACTCGCACAAGCATCACAGTTTCTACAGCGCAATGTGCGTCCGGATGAGCAAATGGTGAATGAATTTTTTGGACAATTTGCAGGGCCGCCACAATCATTTCAAATGGATGCATTGCTGCAAGAAATGCGTGATGTTAACATAAGTAATTCTGCTGCTGCGTCACAATTGCAAGCGGCACCACGCGTCATTGATGAAGTGGCTACAGAATGGTCGAAGAGTTTTGCTTTACAAAACCAGTCGGCCCCACCACCATTGCTGCCCTCACGTATGATACATTTGCAACCACAACAACAACAAGTGTCTCAGGTTCACGAATTTTTCGATGAACCTATTATATATAGTCCCAACTTCGCACAACCAATGCCTCCGCCGCTACCATATTTAACCGCTAAGGCACCAGCTCTAGAGAAGACACAGGATGATGAATTTTTTGATAGCGTAAATGATAACATTGGAATGACAATCGAATCTAGTGAATTGCCAACAGCACTACAAGGCGAAACGGTGGAAGATTGGATTAATGATTATCAAAGCAATAAAGAAGGAATGGAGCAAACGGCTGCCAGTTTTAATGAAAATTTTTGGCAACGACTTCAAGATGAATGGCAAAAGTTATCGGATGAAAATGAACACCCTTGGCTATCGGAATATAACGAAAACCTCGACGTTTACAAGGAATATGAATTTGCCGAAGAGAATCCAATGTCTGATTTGGAAAACGCATTTGAGAAAGGCAAAGAATATTTAGCGAAAGGTGATGTACCCAGTGCAGTGTTATGTTTTGAAGTGGCAGCTAAAAAAGAACCAGAAAAAGTAGAAATCTGGGAATTATTGGGTACGTCACAAGCTGAAAACGAAATGGATCCGCAGGGAATTGCAGCACTTAAAAACGCCCTTCAATTAGAGCCAAACAATCAAAAAGTCTTAATGGCTCTTGCCGTTTGTTATACAAACGAGGGCCTACACAATCATGCCGTTCAAATGCTTACAAATTGGCTGCAAGTGCATCCAAGCTATACACATTTAGCTGATAAATACCCAGAGTTGCAGCAAAATGATGATAATAACGACAAAATGGCATCTTCGCTAATTGGTGGTAATAAATTGCAGCAATTACAAAATGTTTATCTGGAAGCGGTTCGCCTTAATCCAAATGAAATTGATCCTAATGTACAAGAAGCTTTGGGTGTTCTCTATAATCTATCTGGTGAATACGATAAAGCAGTCGATTGCTTTCAATTGGCCTTACAAGTTAATCCGAACAATGCAAAGGTATGGAATCGTCTTGGCGCAAGCCTGGCAAACGGTTCACGCTCAGTGGAGGCAGTCGATGCCTACCAACAGGCATTGCAACTGCAACCTGGTTTTATACGTGTGCGTTATAATGTTGGTGTCTGCTGCATGAATCTTAAAGCCTATAAACAGGCTGCAGAACATTTGATTACGGCACTAACTATGCAAGCTAATACTGCAGCCGTACGCGAGTTACCAACGGCAGCAACGACAGCTGCTACAATGGGACAAAATCATATGTCTGATTCAATTTGGAGCACACTTAGAATGGTCGTGTCGTTGATGGGCAGCAGCGACTTGCAAGGATTTGTAACTGATCGAAATTTGGAAGCGCTTAATAATGCGTTCAAGGACTAAAGAACTAAATATTGACAAATGAAATGAACTGTGCTCATGGTCGTTCTTGTTGATTGTGTGATGATTTGTAATAATTTGTATAAATAAATACTTTATGCTATATTTTTTTAATAGTCACGTGACTTATTGGTACATTTTTAATTAAACGTTTTTATGAACTTCAAGGTTTATTTGATTGATATGTTTACATGAACAAACATTCAGACTGACTGCATTTGAAAATTAACGTCTATCAATAACAATATTAGTTCAGTGATGCAAGTGCGCAGATATATCTCGATATGAATGGAACCTGGTAGCACTTTCTGGAAAACAGTGCTTGCAATAAAGAGCATTGCTTTGTTGGAGTAGAAATTATTTGTATTTACGTGTTTTTAAACCAACATTGACGCCAGTCTTTGAGCGTAAAACAATTTTAATGGACGGTTGAATATCGGGGCCAAGAGGTAACAGCTCGTAATTTCTCAAAATGGTAACAACTAGTGTCTTCACTTCTAACAAAGCAAATCGTTGTCCAATGCAATTGCGTGGACCTCCACTAAATGGTATATTACTATATGCATTTGCTCGAGGATTCTGCACCAAGTGGCGTTCTGGTCGAAATTCCTCAGGCGCTTCAAAAACATCTGGATCGCGTAATATTTCCCACAGTAAAATAATAACATTTGCTCCTGCTGGCAATGCTTCATCTTTGCCCAATTTTAAATCATCTTTAAGCCAACGTCCAATGGCCGGTATTGGTGGGTAAAGTCGTAATGCCTCACGTACAACACAATTCAGATAGCCTAACTCTTGTAAATCAGTATAGCATATGCTGCGTGATAAATCATCACCAAAATGTCCTAATAATTCATTAAAGAGAAGATTTTGAACTTTGGCGTGTCGTGAAATAAGGTAAAGGCAAAAAGCTGTGGCTGATGTGGTAGTATCATGTCCCTCGAATATGAATGTGTTAACTTCGTCGCGTATTTGTTTATCAGTCATGGGAATACCATTGATGGTTGATTGCAAGAGAACATCTAAAAGAGCCATTGGTTTCATTTCTGGCTCCAATAATGTCTGCTGCTGCTGTTGCATTAACAAATGGCGACGCCTGCGTTCAATAATATTATTTGTAAACTCATGCATCACTTTAACACCGGCAGCTTGCTTCAAATAGCCATTGGGCCAAAATAAAAAGAACATCATGCGCATAATTAAATGGGAACGTACAAAGCGTGTGGCCAAAATATTTGTTACACTATAAAAGTAAGTAATTACTATCTATATAAAGAGATAATAATAATTGAAATGATTCCTACTCATTGATAGCTTGCACCATGTCCGATTTTGAATCCAAATGGGCATTGATGCGCACCCCCATCGCTGTTTCTGTAATGCATATAAGATTTAGGATTTAACAAGAAATGTATACTATACTTGCACTTACCAGTAATTATATCCAATGTTGTCAACCCTAATAACGGATATATGTCAACGATCTCTTCTCCATTGGCATAAGCTTTCAATTTTGTTACCAACACAGAACTTTGTCGTTGGAAAACATCAACGAATTGTTCCAAAATACGAAAATGAAATGTTGGCGTTATAATTTTACGCATTTTATACCAATCGGAACCATAACTCAATAGTAAACCATTGCCCAGCCAAGAACGCAACATATTGTACAGGACATTTTTCCTTACATGCTGATGACTGCCAAGCAATGCATCGACAAAACGTGATTCAGCAGTGACGACCACAATGACACCAAACATATTCGTATAAAAAGATTTACCAAAACGCGAAATAAACTCTTTAAACTTTAAATGAAGATCTGTACAAAAAATGTTATAAGAGTTATGAATTGTTCTTAAGCACTTGTTTCTTATTTATTACTATCTGGTTTTATGGTATGCAATACCAAAAGACCACCTATAATTGGTAACGGTCCAGCGGCATTAGGCACTTTACTGCTTTTGAGAATTTTTAAACTCCGTTGAGTGTTGCCGCTACTGAATCGACGAAACAAAATGAACATAAGCCCAAGCGGTAGCAGTAAAACAAACGCCATTACATAACAAAATGTAAGTAAGTAAGTCATTGTTTAGTTTTATTATTTTCAACTCGATTCTGGATGATTAATCAAAGGACTCCTATAATGAGAAATTTTATTTAATGAGACTTTTCTAAGTTTGATACATAAAATGTTATTACTATATATATTATAATTGTAAGATTGTTAAAACCTAATTTATATATAAATCGTACTTTGCATGGACTTTAATGTTATGATTTATTAAGCTGTGGTTGTGTCCATGATTGGTACTTCTTGTTGCAGAACTAACTAACTAACATCTGACTGGAATGGGGATAAGTGCTGTAAGTGTACCATAGTTGATAAGGCGTATCGCTTCAAAATGTGTGCTTAATAAGTGCCCCTATAAATTCATATCGGCGCTGTTTTGTTTTATAATTTTTTTTATACTCTATGTATGGAATGCACTTTTGGTTTTCACGATCAATTTTGCTGTAAACTTGAGTTCTTTTGCACTTTTTCTTGTTTTCATAATTTTATTTCTTCTCGATGTTTCGATAAAAAATTTAATTATTTTTTATGGACAATAATAATAAGTGCATCTTCGTGTCATGACTTTAATGCCTTGGTTAGAAATTATTATTTATGTTAGAATAAATAACAATTTATGTATTTATATTTTTATTCAATATTTTCAATATTAATAATAGAGATAGACATACATAAGTACATACATTCGTATATCAACAAAAAAACAAGAATTATACTCTTCACGCAGTGAATTGTATGTAATATAGGTCTGTAAAGAAATTTGTTACACACAGAGATTATAAACATATGTACATATATTCTTGATTTACTTGACGAGACGAGTTGATTAAACCATGTCTGTCTGCATGTATATACCGCATATTTTTAACGGAGCTTTTAGCGGAGGTATGTATATTTATATTTTGTCATTGCATACGACGTCACATTTCTCACTTCCTCTCACATTCCTCACTCTACAAAAACCAAATACGCAAGTGAAGACAAAGAAAAACGTGAGCAGAGCTGATTACTGTGTATAACCAGAGACTATATAAAATAGATAGACTAGACAATTTTCTCTCTCTGTTTGTCTGATTAGTCTTTCGAAACAACAATTGCGTTCCAGTTATTCAAAATTGTTGTTTCAAAACCGAATTTTTTTTTCTTTGTGATTCACTTTTGCCTCTGCCTCTGTTAACCTCGGCTTAAGAGGAGGTAAAACTCTGGACTTCCGCATCCGCCTCCGCCTCCGCCAAAATGGCCTCCGTTACAATACAAACTAGTTCCTCAGTTTTAGAGCGGTAATTTTGCAGGAATTTTTCTTTTTACCAGACGCTGTAACCGTTAGACATGGACATTGGAACATTAGGAGGCGTTTGTCAGAACCAGCCGAATCGGACCATTAGGAGAAGTTTAGACATTGTGAGTATCTGACCTATGTATGCATATCCACCAAAGATATAAATCTGTAAACCCTAGGATTACTGGATCGTATAGCTCCCATACAAATATTTCGGTTTCAATATTGAAATACTGTTTGTGTACTGGCTCTGCATGCTCAATCACAGTAGCGTAGGCAAAAACGTTTTCAAGGGGTGCATGAAGAGAATGACAACTTCGGAATAGTCGAAGTTAACTTCTTTTTCCTTGTTTTCTATTACTATCAATAAAAAAAAATCCAAAAAATAAAGTGGTCAAAGTAATAGGCCTATTTCGCAAAAGTTTTCTGAATCTATAAAGAGTTTTTCTTACAGATTTGTTAATTTCCCGAGTCGGTGACTGCAACTTTAAGAGCGTTAACGCCAATTTTTCGTCGTGCCGAGAATATTGCTTTCCTGCAAGCGTCTGTCGCAAACGAACCAAACCAGTCGATTCCACGGCATTCTCAAGAATTGGGCATCTCTCAGTCCACAATATGGCGAATTTTGCGAAAGCATCTTGGCCTACACCATTATAAGATCAAGTTAACTCAAGAACTAAAGCCACTCGATCACATGAAGCAACGTACATTCTCTCGTTCTCTCTTGCTCTTGAAATGTTGGAAGAAGATGACCAATTTCATTGCAAAATCACCTTCAGTGATAAAGCGAATTTTTGGTTAAACGGCTTCGTCCACAAACAAAAGATACGTTATGGGCCAGGTGAAAACCCTCATGTGTTCAAGAAACACCACTTTACCCACAAAAAATAACTGTATGGTGTGGTTTTCATGCCGCTGTTATCATCGGGCCGTTTTTTTTTTCGTTGATGAAAATGACCGTCACGTTAGAGTCAATGGAAACCGCTACAGAGGCATGTTGCAATGTTATTTTTTTGGCCAATTGCATAGGTTAGACATCAACGATATGTGGTTTTAGCATGACGGTGCCACAAGCTACACAGCGGGTGTAACAATTGACTTATTAAAATCCAAATTCGGTGAATGTGTTATATCAAGAAATGGTCGTTAAATCATTGGTCTATGCCAACAAGCCAGCGTCGTTAGAGAAGCTCAGAGCTAATATTGAACGAGAGTAGCGGCCGTTTTCGTCGAATTGTGTGGCAGAGTCATCGAAAATTGGGTTCAAAGAATCAACCGCTGCAAACGTGCCCGTGGTGGACATATGAGCGAAATCTTTATATTATTTTATATATAAATGTCAGTCTTTGACTAGCTCTTGCTGTGTGCGGTTGTCTTAAACGAACTCGGTGATCATATGCAAACTCACTCTCCTATTTTAGATACTTCGCTGAGCACAGTGTTCTTAAAAAGTTTTCAATTATTCCTACATTGTTAAATTCACTTGATTAAAAAAAAAAAAATAAATTAATAATTACAAAGCGTCGTAAAGTTTCAACTGGCGATGCTGTAGCATCTGCCTTCACAAGCATCCCTCGCAAAAGGAAAAATGCACAAATGTAGCAACAGAACTCCAAACAATACTCTAAGTATTTCCGTCCCTTGCAAACACTAGAGGACAAAAAGGATGATGATGAAAGCGAAATTAACGCACAAAAAGATGCAATAATTAAACCAGCACCAATAACTATATTAAAGCAAAGTAAAGAATTTGTTCACGATCTTCTGGCTCAATGTAAAATCCAGGAATACGACCATATCTATTGGTATAAAAATATTTTTGCAAGCCATGGAATGCTTCAATATTGTTTGTGCAAAACTTAAGGAGCTTAAATGTGAGTTTTACATATATAATATTATACAAAATCAACAAAACCATATAAAGCTGTCTTATCCGGATTGGAGCGAAGTCCTAACGAAACTGTTAAGTCTATGCTACAAGGTCTGGGATTAAAATGTATTGATGTAAAAATTGTCGAAAAGAAAACCAAAACAGACCATCAACTGTTACTCTACATTGCTTACTTTGTAAACAAAAGTATTACTGTTAATCAGCTGCGCAAAAACTTTATGTATGTTAATCACACCAAGGTACGATGGGAGCATAAGGTGAAACTGCAGAACAAAATAACACAATGTTATAATTGTCAGTTATTCGGTCACGGTTCAAATAACTGCTCAGTTAAAACATCTTGCGCCTAATGTGCTGGACCACATCAAACGGTATTATGTACGGACACCAGCAACAGAAAATGTGCCAACTGTAAGGGAACTCATTCTTCTACCGAATTGACTTCTCCATGCCGCCTTTCCTATATACATTTGCTTTAAAAGCGTTCGTCGGCACGAACTAGAAGAACCAACCTGGATGTATACAACAACACAACAAAACGTACCGTTTCAAATGTTCTCTTAGAAAGTAAGTATAGAAGTCCACCCTCTTCGTCAGATCAAACTAGCAGAGTCCATCAAACCAACTATGGTAACTATAGTAATGCACTCACAAATACTGTCACTTTGAATAACCTTAATGCAAAGGAACCTGAACTTTTTTCAATTGAAGAGATAAACTCTTTATTGTCTGAACTTATTACAAAACTAAATAGTTGCTCCAGCAAGGGAGAGCAATTCCAAGTCATCTTGTATCAAAACTCATGTTACTGAAACTGTGGGCATACAAATAAAAACTAATACCGATACTAGCTTAAAAATTTATTCTACATACTTTGCTGGCCACACTGCTAAATGTCTTACTACCTCATGCAATTTATCTGGGGACCGAAATCACATAAAAAACTTACACAAAAGTGATCTACTCAAAATTTCAAGCATAAGTGTAAACTTTTTAGTTTGCGGTGACTTTAACTCTCGTCATAGTGCTTGGAACTGTACTCGAGCTAATTGCTGGGGCAATATTCTAAATGAAATTTCAGACGTAGGAAAATTTAACTTATTGTTCCCCAATGATCCCACATATATACCAGCGTGTTATAAGTCCAAAGCCTCTACAATAGATCTTTGCCTCACTAAAGTTCCTAATCAGATTACTAATCCAATGGTTGTCAATGACCTCTCGTCTGACCACTTATTAGTGGTCATCAAATACTCGACTAACTTTGTGCTTAATGAGAAAACCCATCCAATATTTAGCAAAGCAGACTGAAGACTATTTAAACGGATTATCAATGGTAAACTTATAGCAGTAGAAGGTTTCCATAATTCACCATCTTCGACTTCTGACATCGACTATTTAGTTAACAAAAGTAGTCAACTATGCCTTTCTTAAGGCAGTTCCCCACAAAACTATGCCATGCACAAAGCTAAAGCTTCCAAAGCACATATCTAAAATAAGAAACATTCTTTAAAGGCAATAGACCAGGTCACGAGCACCACTTTTAAAAGCGAGATATAACTATTTAAATCATATAATACGAATAGAATTATTTATTCTTAATAATAAACAATGGAACAAAAAACTACAAAAACTAAACAAATGCAGCAAACCCTTTTGGAATACAACCAAAGCAATTCAAAAGAAAAAACAATTTATACCTTGCCTTTACAATGCTGATGCAGCTTTCGTTTCTGGAAAAGAAAAAGGAAATATTCTTGCAGATATATTTGAACAGAAACATAAACTAACATCTTCTTACTCAAACTCAGAAACGACTGACCAAGTTAATGTAACCATGGAATCTGTTGCCGCAAACCACAATAGTAAACCAGAAATTAGTAATGTGTCTCAAACTGAAATTATTTGCTTAATCAAATCTCTCCTAACAAGAAAATCTCCGGGAAATGATGGAATACGCAATATTTGCCTGAAAAACCTACCAAGTAGTGCTATTAATTATCTAGTAGATCTATTTAATCATTGTCTTCAAGCGAATTATTTTCCATGTCAGTGGAAGGCAGCCAAAATAGTACCAATTGCCAAGATTGCAAACCTGCCGATAGAGCTGAAAGCTATAGGCCCATCAGTCTGCTATGCGGTTTGTCTAAAATTCTTGAAAAACTAATCAAAACTCGCCTGGTCAGTTATTTAGAAACGCACAACATACTGCCCACTATAGAATATGGCTTCAGAGCTGGACTCAACTCCTTATCTCCATCCCTAAAACTTAGGAATTTTATTGAGGATAGTATTCGAAACAAGAAATCCGTGGGATTCGTTACATCAGACATTGAAGCCGCATTCGACACTGTCTGGCATGATGGATTAGTACACAAATATAGGGTTGTTGGAACACCCACATACATTATTTAAATAATACATAATTTCTTAACCGATGGTCTCTTTTACATTGTTTTGGATGGTACTCATTCTTCGCAGCGACACATCAGTGCCAGCGTCCCACAGGGCTCTGTTTTAGGACCAAACTTATTCAATATATACACACATGACATCCCACAAGTAACCAATTGTGTGCTTTTATTATTTGCTGAATATGCAGCTGTGTATAGTGCTGGTCTACTATATAGTGACATTAAAATTGCCTTGCAAAGTTATCTGAACAAATTAGAGGTATACTATCACAAATGGAAAATTAAAGTTAATCCTAACAAAACTAACGACATCCTTTTTACCAAAAGAAGGAAATATGGCTATATTCCTGATGGATTGTTGAAACTTTATGATACACCCATACAATGGGCTGATAACATGCGCTATTTAGGAATACATTTTGACAAGAAACTAACTTTTAACTTTCATATTGGATTTACTATAAACAAAATTAATAAAACCATTTGTACCTTATACCCACTAATAAATCAAATATAATAAGTCAAAGTTATCAACTCCCAATATACTGATAATCTTTAAAACCATCTTTAGTCCAATTTTAATGTATGGGTCTTCTATTTGGGCTAGTTGTGCATCAACACATATAAAGAAACTTCAAGTATGCCAGAATAAACTTTTAAGACTGTTATTAAACCTACCCTTTTACACAAATACAAACTACCTTCATATAACGGCAGGCGTACGAACTGTCCATCAATACTTAAATTCATAAAATCTCTCGCTCTAGTTATTTAGTTTTAAGTTAGCGTTTAAGTCAATATTAAGGTTTTCTTCTCCCTAGTGTTTCCTTACTAAATTAAACAATATTGTTAAACACGTAAACAAATATTAAGTCAATAACGACATTTTATGTACATATTTCAGTTGAAAGTATCTGCTAAACTCTGTATATATAACTAAAACATGTATAATATCATCAGCTTTAGTGAAAAAATGTATATATAAACAAAAGGGAATAAAGCACACATAAAATAAAAAAATATATAAATGTTTTGATCGTATCTCAAGCCAATAATAAAATTTTCAAAATATCTCAAATGGTTTGCGTTTTATTTAAAAAGAAAGTTGTCACGTCCTTAATGGAAAACGCGATATAAAATGATACGGTATTGGATTATACTTACATCTAAATTCTGACTAAGTGAGACAAAATTTCATTACCAAG
Source organism: Amiota minor (assembly GCA_037043295.1). NCBI lineage: Eukaryota > Metazoa > Arthropoda > Insecta > Diptera > Drosophilidae > Amiota > Amiota minor. Next base: position 53,200 of record JBAMAW010001602.1, read on the forward strand.
AAGAAATGGAGGAAACAATGTCACTGGTGAATGACTTTAAAACGGATATTTCAGTATGATAATGATCGAAAATATACTATTTCAAAGTTGATCAAAACAAATGTTAAGCTTTTCAAATCAGACTTTTTTTTTTTTTTATAATGATAGTATTTATTGAATCTCCTATTTATTGAATAAATAGGACTAACAATAACGTTACAATTCTTAAAAAACTAATACACATGTGTCTCTCCTACAATGAAGAGGAAGGAGTTCACTTAGCACTACGAGCCTCTAATTAAACAAAAGGGCAGCACGATCGTTATGGATCAGTCGAGATGAGTTCCTTGTATGGACAAGGACTCTGGCTAGAGGATTAACATGTCGAACTAGTTTATCCATGTAAATAGCTTTACGCTTGGAACATTCTTCTTTGACAGGTGGTACTTCCAGGTCTTTGTGAATGTCTTCATTCCTGATATACCATGGAGCTCCCGTGATTGTTCTAAGTATCTTGGACTGTGCTCTTTGTATAACTTCAATATTACTCGCGCTTGCGGTACCCCACAATTCAGAGCCATAAGTCCAAATTGGTTTAAAAACAGAGTTATACAGTTATACACCTTGTACTCAAGTCTCAGTCCAGACTTAGAATTGATTAGCCAGTGAAGACTTTGAGCCCTTAGTTTCATATGTATCTTTTTAGCTTCTATATGCTTCCGCCAGGTGAGCCGTCTGTCCAGGTGAACGCCAAGATAAGTTACTACTTGAGTTTGAGGAATTGTAACACCATTTAACGTTACATCAGACTTGAATCCGAAAGAAAAGATATGACGATTGTTAAAGTAGAGGTTAGGCAAGGAATTCTATGAAAACAAAGAAGACCAATTATCGAATTTTGTGCAAAAACACTTCTTTAGCGGCGTTGGGCAAAAATTTATACTAAAAATTTGATCGAAAAAATACAAATCGTCACGTTTTTTTTTAAGCTGTATCTCATGAACCGCACTAGGTAGAGACTTCAAATTTCCACAGAATATGTATTTCTATTTCCATATCCCCAACAAATAATAAAATTTTTGGAAAATCCACCGAAAAAGTCTCAAAAAGAAATTGATTACACATAAAAATGTTTATAATAACAACATGCAGCAAACAGCTTGCGTGTTGTACAAAAACAAGCGAATGTACGAAGAAAAGAGAACGAAAAACACACAGAAGCTCGTCGATGATAACCAAATAGCCTCTACAAAATTGGGACAATTTAAAATCATCTAAAGAGGTTTCTGGCAAACAGAGAATGTCAATTGTGGCGGAATTTATGAGGAAGGGATGTCTGTCCGAAAAAAGTTTTTCTAATAAAAACCTCTATTTGAGTATAGGAGCTATACGATTCAGTATTTCTAGGGACATTTAGTACGCTATCAGATTTCGATGCGATCGGACGTGTCCGTGGTTTGCAGTACTATACCATAACGGTAAACGCAATAAGCTTTTTGTTTTCTTTTGATTTTCTTTTTGCTTTGCTATATAACTGTTAACTATTTTGTTATCAGTAAAGTGTGCGACTTAGAGTCTGGTAAACGCAAGGGGTCTGCTATTGAGAGGATGAAGACCATTACTGCTGACGTCACCGGGTGTCTTTTGGATGAGTTTAATGGTATCTCATCGTCCGTGACCCGACCTATACTGGAGCTCACCAACCAGTACGAATTTCTTTTGATGACACTAGTCGCTGAAAATGAGCGTCTAAAAGGTCGTTTAGATGCGGCTCGCGACTGTAGTGTCAAAAGCGTCCAAGGCGTCCCATCCGTGAGCGACCATGGTGTTCCCCGACGACATATGTCCCTGTGGTGAAGCCAGTTGAGACCTGGTCCTTGGTTGTCAGAAGTAAAACTTCTGGCAAATCTTCAAAGGACGTGGTGGAACAGGTGGTGTAAGAAGTTGGGCCTACACTAGGTGTACGTGTTCATGAGGTGAAGCCACTGCGGGATGGTGATGCGATCATTCGCCCCCTTCTATGGTGAAGTTGAATAAAATGAGGGACAACAATAAGTTCGGTGAGTTAGGTTTGGAAGTGAGTGTGAATGAGAGGTTAGGCCCTAGGGTAGTAGTTTAGGAGGACACTCCCAGATTGCACCTGATGAGTTCATGAGGGAGTTGTATGAGATGAACCTGAAGGATAAGATGAGTGAGGGGGAATTTAAGAAGAGTATCCGCCTGTGTGGCAAGCCCTAGGTGGTGACCGCTGATGTGGCGGTGAATGTGATTCTAGAAGGTTCTGCTGTTGCCATGCAGACCCTTCTGGAAGCTGAGCGCTGCTACATCAAGTGGTTCTCATTTAGAGTTCGTAGCTACGAGCCGATCTTGGGATGCTTCCGTTGCCTTGGTTTCGACCATAAGGTGGCGGAATGCAAGGCCAAGGATGATGTCTGTCATCGTTGCGGACAGACGGGTTATCGGGTGGCGCAATGTTGCAAAGCGCTTAATTGTCGCAACTGTGCATTCAAAGGCAGGCAATCGGGACATCTGATGATGTCTCCGGCTTGTCCTGTGTACAGTGCCATTGTTTCCAGGGCGAAGGCTAGACACTAGGATGATTAGGATCCTTCAGGTTAACTGTCAGGGGGCGTATGCTGCAATGTGTGAGTTAGGGCAGACAATTTGTGAAAGTGGCAGTGGAATTGCCCTGCTTCAGGAACCTTACGCAACCAATGGTTGTGTAAGGGGACTACCTGCAGTAATGCGTGTATTTCCTGATAGCGGGGCAAATTCTGCTGTGTTCGTGAATGATGTCAGTCTTGAATGCAATTTGGTGAATTCGACTGACTGTGGTGTCTGTGTGAGTGTTTGTGGATCTTTCGTTAGGATTTTTGTTGTGAGTATGTATTTTAGGTATAGTGGGAGTCTGGAGCCGTACATTTCGTACATGGATGAGGTGCAACTACTGGGGAGTAGCGACCCTATCATCCTTGGTATTGACGCGAATGCAGCATCCCCGTTGTGGTTCAGTAAAATACCTGGAGATGCGCCCGGGTATGCGAAACGCATACGGGGTGAGCTGCTGGCTGAATGGGCTGTGTCCCGGGATGTTAGGGTCATTAACAAACCCAGTGAATGGTTCACCTGTGCGTAATGCAAATTGGGCACCGCATGGTGTGTACTTGAGAGAAGCGGCAACGGAGGTTCCGTTGACCCACTTCTCTGGAATGAATGTTGATGAGCAGGTTGAATGTGTGGAAAGGTGGGTGAGTGGTGTAAATGATTGTATGTTTTCAAGATGCCGTAGGGGCAATCTTGGTAGAGTGAAGTGGTGGACGAATGAGTTAAGCATGAAGCGGAGGCTGGTTCGTAGTCTTCGGAAGAGATTCCAGAGGGTCAGATCTGCTGATGCTATGAATGTGTACCAACTTAGATCGGAGTTTAGTCGTGAGTTGAAAGATTATAAGCGTATGCTTATAAGAGTGAAAGAGGATGAGTGGAGAGCTTTTCTTCGGCGCAATGAGCATGATCCTTGGGGTCATGCTTATAGAATTTGGAGGGGTAATGGTGGGCAGACAAATGTGTGTGCTCTTCGTGTTGGCGACACTCAATTGACAACATGGAGAGGTTGTATGAATGCTTTGTTGTGTGCATTTTTCCCTCGGGCGGATCGTGGGGAAACTCTACCTTTTTTTTCTTTTTTTTTTTATATTGATAGTATTTATTGAATCTCCTATATAATACATAGGACTAACAATAAGGTTACAAATCTTATAAAACTAATACACATGTGTCCCTCCTACAATGAAGAGGAAGGAGTTCACTTGGCACTACGAGCCTCTAATTAATCAAAACGGCAGCACGATCGTTACGAATCAGTCGAGATGAGTTCCTTGTATGGACAAGGACTCTGGCTAGAGGATTAACATGTCGAACTAGTTTATCCATATAAATAGCTTTACGCTTGGAACATTCTTCTTTGACAGGTGGTACTTCCAGGTCTTTGTGAATGTCTTCATTCCTGATATACCATGGAGCTCCCGTGATTGTTCTAAGTATCTTGGATTGTGCTCTTTGTATAACTTCAATGTTACTCGCGCTCGCGGTACCCCACAATTCAGAACCATAAGTCCAAATTGGTTTAATAACAGCGTTATACAGCATCACCTTGTACTCAAGTCTCAGTCCAGATTTAGAATTGATTAGCCAGTGGAACTCCACTGGTAGTAACTTGGTAACGCTGCCTGACCAGAGGTATTTTCTGGTACCACGGGCATCTGGCTTGTAGCGGTCTCAGCCTACTACCATTCGCTTAAAGTCCTTGTGACAGTGAAGACATATGCTCGCATGATCTCTATCATATAAATGCTGCCAAATTGGCGGAAGAGGTAGGAATAGACCTCGTTCCCAACAGTTAGAAAGCTATATTCATGAGTATAGCTTTATACTGTGCCATCTGTGGGCTACCAACCTGCATGCTATTCCAGAGAGCTTTGTTGAAATTTGGAGTTCGAATTGGTAGTACCTCGGGTAAGAAGTCTGGCCAGAGGCCATTTTCTGGTACCACGGGTGGTCAGGAGCCACGGATCTTGTTTCCGTTTACCAAAATAAATATGACTCAAATTTGGTACCTGCGGATATATATCCAAGGGGACGTTGATTGACGTTTTTCCATGTGCTTAACACCGTGTTCTTAAGTCTTCACAGATAGGTGAGCACGTAAAACACTCGTACTTCATTTCTAGGGACATTGATTAGAAACTTATAGTATCTAAATTTTAGTTCAAAAGGACAAAAAACAAAAGTTTCTTAATAAGAACCTCAATTTAAATGGATGGTTTGTATGGGAGGTATACCCCCCGACAAATGGACTATGTCTAGTAATATGAAAGGTTCATACAAAATTTCAGCTCTATAGCTCAAAAACTGAGGGACTTGTTTGCATACATACAGACGGACACTGCTTAATCAATTCGTCTTCTCGAGCTGATCAAATATATATGTACGTGTACTTTTTGTCTGTTACAAATATATATAATAATTAACAATTCACAAATTCAATACTCAAGATAAAGAAAATCCAATATTTTCTAATAACCTCATTTTTCTAATAACCTTATATGGTCGTAAGGGTGGGCATGGTCGAATTGGTCTGACATTTTGGCTCACCACTGTACATTTGGTGCTTACAATTGAGTAACTACATTTTTTGAATTTGTGCCAAGAAATTGGCAATTTGGCCCAGTGTGCATTGTAAGGCTCACATCAATATCAAATGCTGAAGCGTAAGTAACTATCTTCAAGTTGAGCATTAAATCTTTTCTAGATACCCACGTATTTATCTTACTAAATAAATATTGTACAATATATCAGATGGATCCGTTAATGGGCTACAGATCTTTGCTGCTTATACTTGTACATACTCGTATGTATGTAAATGTAGACTTTATAAAACTTAGTCTTTACTCTATCTATCTATCTATATGCATTTCAAGGGGCACATATGAAATGTACAAATGTATTTAATTACAGTAGGCAATGCAATGTTACTTTTAATATTATTATATGTTTGGAAAACAACTTCTTACCCCTGCAGCTGCATTAATCAAATGTTGAGTTTTTTGCGCTTACGTATTAAAGTTCTTTAGCTTATCGTTCATTATTAATAGCCTTTTATTTAATCACCAAACCAGATTAACATTTATTAAACATGCGAGATAATAAATTTGATACAATAATAATGTGGTAAAATTTTTTATCAACACTTATAATCAGTTTTTAATTGTTAAAAACAAATTAAATTATTAGAATAACAACAACAAAATGATAATAACATTGCAGCAAAAGTGTAGAACTAAAAAAAAAAAAAAAACAAAAAAATGGAAACAGAAATGTTAAGAAAAAGCTTCATGGCCTAAACAAACAATAACAACAACAACAACAAATGCACAAAGAGAAAGCTCATCTAAAAATAAAGGACTTCGGTTTCATCAAAGACAAAGTACACTTTCTTTCTATCAAAAAGATAATAAAAGTAGGTACACAAAATTTGTGTTTACCAAACACATAATGACAGAAGTCGCACTCTGATTACCTATACTATATGGTATAACCTGAAGCATAAAAGCGTCCAAAGTCTACATCAGTCTAACACTAAAGTTAAGAATTTCATAAAAACATTGACCATTGACTTCTTTCTAATCAATGAACCAAAGTACATATTTGATTGTGGCAAGATGAAAACACTGTTTTTATTCCTAACATATGGTTTGTTAGTACATATATGTATGTAGATTATTATTTATAGTTGTAAAACAAATCTGGTCAAGCAAAAGAACAGACATGACCAAATCGTATTTGCCTAATCATAATGATTTAGTAGAATAAACCACATGCATGGAATACAATTCTTTTGGGTCTCGAAATGTGTAGGGTATGTAGAAGAGAATAATTCTTATTCGTAAAAGCTCCAATTGCCATTGCATACTCTTTTGCCTGCACTCTATCTCTCTCTCTCTCTTTCTCTCTCTCTCTCTTTCTCTCTCTCTCTCTATCTGTGTCTCTTTAAATCTTTTTTCATTTTTGCTCTATTTTGTTTTGGGTTATTGGTAAATTTAACATTCATTATTTGTAAATTCTTTCTTGCAAACCCAAATGGACACCATTTGCCGAACGCAAAACAATATTCATTATTGGTCGTATCTCTGGACCAAGTGGCAACAATTCAAAATGCCTCAATAGAGTACTAATGGATTCCTTCATCTCCAGCATTGCAAACTTTTGTCCAATACAATTACGTGGTCCTGCTGAGAAAGGTATATATGCGAAGGGATTAATACGATCGCCAGTTGTATCACTTAACGTGTTATTGTTAAGAAAACGTTCAGGTTTGAAACTATTCGGTTCTGGAAAATGGCATGGATCGCGAAGCATAGCAAAAATACCAATGGTATAGTTAGTACCACGTGGTATATTTTTCCCGCCTATCAATAAAAAATTAATCAAAAATAATTTTAATTCAAAAAAGAAAAAAACAAAACCTTACGGATGTTAACATCTTCAGTAAAATGACGTCCAATCATTGGTACTGGTGGATGCAGACGTAATGATTCCTTAATCACACACTCCAAATACTTAAGAGCACCCAGTTGTTCATAAGTAGCTTGGCGTTCTTTATTATCACCCAATACATTGCGGAACTCAGCAAAGAGTTGCTCTTGTACTGCTGGATGTCTTGAGATCTCATAAAGGCAAAAGGATATGGCACTTGTTGTAGTGTCATGACCCTCGAACATAAATGTATCCACTTCCTCACGTATATCAGCATCACTTAGCCCTTTACCATCGGCGTCAGTGGCCTGCAAGAGAACATCAAGAAGTGCCATACGTTTTCGACGACCAGGTATATCGGGCTCCCATTCACACTTTTCCAGATTATGTTCGCTTAATTCTATTGGATTCATTTCTTCCAAAGCTTTGCGTCTTTCTTTAATTATGCGTTCAGTAAACTCATGCATTAATTTAATGCTATCATCCTGTCGCTTAGCTGTACTTGGTTTAAAGAGCCGATACAGGAATTCGTTACGTTGCCAAATCGTTATAAAACGTTCAGTTGTAATATTTGTAACGCTGTAACGGAAAAAACAACATTTTTTAGAATTTATAACTGCCCTATAAACACAATATATAATAAACATAACTGACCAGGTCACAGCTTGGACATAGCTTAGATTGGGATTCATTTGCGAATTAATTTTGGTTCCCATTGCTGTCTCAGCTATAATATCCAAGGCCAATAGACAAACATAGCCATAAATATTTATCGGTGTCTTGCCATCAGCTTGGCCTTTCAATTGCTCGACCATAAGCATACTTTGCTGATGAAAAATATCCGTAAACTGTTGTAATATCTTAAAATGAAATGTTGGTGTAATCATTTTACGCCGTGTATGCCATTTATTGCCTGTACTCATAAGTAAACCAGTTCCAAGCCAGCAATGCAATAGTTCATAGAGGTTATTTTTTGTAATATGCTGTGAACTACTTAATATAAGCTCAACATCACGTGGATCTGCAGAAAACACAGCCAATTGATCCATGAGCCAAATACGAATTATTGGACCATACATCTTCTGTTTTTCAGTAATGAAATCCATAATTGCTAACAATAAAGAAAATATTTTTTTATATTGATATACACATAATAAATTTTATAAGAAAATGACTTACTTTCCGGTGTCTGGCCACGATACATAAGAAGATTACCTAAAATTGGTAATGCCTTTGGACCAGGCATATAACTGATCATATCGTTGCTACGTTTACGTTTTAGATAATCCCATAGCAAGATAACTGAAATAAAGGCTATAAAAAATTCGATCAACATTTTTAAAACGCACGTCTGCCCACTTTCATGGAGTTCAGAGAACTAAAAATATCAAAACATAAAACAAACAAATTAATGCATTTTAACTGTCTCTTACTACTTGTTTATTAATCTATTTTCCATTCTTGTTTATCGATGCGATGTAATTAACTTTGAACACAGCAACAATTTGATGATTACAAAATACAAAGAGAGCAAAATGAATGAGAGACACCAAGAACTCAATCTCGTGAGGGCAAAAGCTACATTAAAGCAACTTAACTTGTGTCTTTCTCGAAAGCAAAAAGCAACAACATTTTAATGGGGTGGCACATAAGTAATTTTCAGAATGTATATTAAATATACATACTTGTTTATCAATAATCAATTTTGTATTGGGTGTACTGTTCGATGACCTAATAAAACTTCTCCAAAAACTTACCAAGGTGCTGAATGATGAGGTCTTTTGAGGTGAACGTTCTACTAATCAAGGAGTTTTGCAAGAAGCGAAATAAATGAAAGTCTGATGGCACAAGATCTGGACTATAATATAGTGGGTATAGCAACATATTCCAACCAAGCTTTTTCAAGTCACCAAACTTGTATGTGGTCTCTCAATGGCATGGTAACTCACCACCCACTTCTGATTGATCGGCTCAGGACGTTTTTGGACATTAATGATTCCAGTAGATACTTTTTGAACAGAAGCAAGCTTCTGAACCACTACATGCTTATTTGCTTTCAACAATGCTTTGTTTTATTCACACAAATCCCGTTTTTTAGGGTTTCGGACCCAAAGGGAACCCTATTGCAGAGACTTCGTTGTCCGCCCGTCCGTCCGTCCTCGGGTCATATCTCATGAACCGTAATAGCTAAAGAATTGAATGTGTAGTTCTACTAAAACTAAAATATTTTCAAAAAGTTAAAGGGATCTCCATACAAGAAACATTATGGTTTGTATGGTAGCTATACGATCCAGTAATCCCACGATCTTGAAATTTGGTTGGTGGCTATACATCAGAAACTTATACTGTCGAAATTTCAGTTTGATCGCACCACTAGGGAGAGTACCTCCCATACAAACCCTTATTATAATTCAGGTTCTTATTAGAAAAACTTTTTTTGTTTTTTGGACTATTGAACTGAAATTTAGACACTATAAGTTTTTAATATAGGAAAAGCTAAAAAACTAATTAGGTACACCACAATACATCAATCAAGAGCATTGGTCCAGACTAAAATAAAATCGTGGGACTTAGCGTAACCTGAGCATATATGTAAATAATTGCTCTAAGATGTCGCACAATGATAGTGCCGGATTCACTTTTACACACGTTTTCCATAAGTTGTCTATTGAGAAGATACAACTGTACAAATTGCCTGCTGGGTGGGCCCCCATCGTCAAAGTTATTACTGCCGCTACTGCTAACGATACCTCTACATCAACATCATCGCAAAGTAGTCATAGCTACTCTGGCAGCATAGCAGCTACGAGGGTTAATCAACAAGTACTTAGCTTCACCGCCCGATGGCGCTGCTATTACAAAAGAGTGTCACCATCGTGCAGTACATTCTTTTAGTAGCCTACTGTCAAAGTTTCAGTCAATTCCCTTCATTAGTGTTGTTTTGATATCCTTTGGAAGCGAACGTGTGGTTCAGTTTTACAAAAATGAAAAAAGAGCAATATCGCTCGGACCGTCTCTGGTGTGTTTGGCGCTGTTTAAGAACACTCCGGCGGAGTTCTTCATCGTTTCGTGACCGTCGACGAAACATGGATTTACTGGTACAAACTTGTTGTACTCGTTGACTGACCCTCGTACATCCTCGCCAAGTTCAACAATTAAAAATAAAGAAGAAGCAGTAGCCGAAAGAGGATCAGAAACCGAAACCGAAACGAAGGCTTCATCATCTCAAATTTTGTAATAAAGAAGGAAAAAATGTCTTCAAATGGTTAAATTGCATAGTATTTTTTGACATAAATGTTTAATTTATACAATTTTGGATACATGTTTATATATTTATATTTTTGTAATATCGCGATGCCATGAAACTAAACAGTTTAATCTTAAGCATTGTACAATTCTGTCCAATGACTCATTTTGACTTTTTATTTTCTGTTTATGTAAACAACGAATTAAAATACACGCGACAACCAAAACCAAAGCACAACTACATGCAAAGAAATATGAACACAAGTGAGACAAAAGATTAATTAGCTTGTCTTTTTCGAAAGCATTTACAATTTTATTTTCATTTTTATACCCTTCACGGAGTGAAATAAGTTTGTCATGAAGTTTGTAACAGGCAGAAGGAGACAAAAAAAACAACCACATAAAGTATACCTATATATTGTATTCTTGATCAGCTCGATTAGACGAATTGATTAAGCCATGTCCGTCTATCCGTCTGTATGTATGCAAACTAGTCCTTCAGTTTGTGAGCTAAAGAGCACGAACCTTTCTTTTTACCATACGCAGTACATTTGTCGGAACCACCCGAATCGGACCACTAAGGGGGGTACCTCCCATTTAAACAACTCATTTGAATGCAGGTTCTTATTAGAAAAACTTTTTTATTTTTTGTCCTATCAAACTGAAACTTGAACACTATCAGTTCCAAGACAGGCGCAGGACATTTGTCAGAACCAGCCGAATCGGACCACTAGAGGGTACTTCCCATACAAACCACGCATTTGAATACTGCAATGAAACATCCACTGCGTCCCGTGAAGAGTATTTCATCTTCGGCATAGTCGAAGATAACGTTCTTACAAGATTTTTTTTTTTTTTTTTTTTTTTTCCATTAAGATTTTAATAGAAAAAACCAAATACAACCAAATCGGTCAAGCCGTTCTCAAGATAACAGAATTTTCATATTTATGAAATTATAATATTTTCATCATGTTCAACGCTCTTCCCCCCTTAGCATGCAATATGAAACATGCGTTTATAGGCAACGCACATTCCTCTTTTTTCAAAATATATAAATTAGTTGGCGCTACGACTTTTGAGTCACGAGATATATGAAAAGTATTGGCACAACCAAAAGCGTTTAAGTGCACAGCAGCGTTACATTTTCTCATGACTATAGAACCCGTTTTAAAAACGTTTTCACGTTGAAATCCTTAAACCACTAATCATAAATTATAAGCTTCAATCCCATTCAGATATCCAACGGTTATAGAAAATATGGGTTCGAATAAAAAATGAATGATTTGAATGCATATTTGTATATATTGTACATACTTGTACTAGTATTTAATATTTGAAACTTTGGTATGACTAAATTTTTTGCATTTATTTCTCACAGCACTGTATAACATAATATGTGTATGTACTCGTAAGTATATAAAAATAAAATGATCTGTGCATTTATTGGTAAAGTTTCTATCATGAATATAGTAAAACACATTTAAATCAAGTAAAAACCAATGAAAAAGACTCCTTTTAACAGATGTTGTTGGGACCAATCTATCATTTTGCTATTGAGAAGTCTTCACCATAGGTAGGTTAGTTATAGAGGAGTTCAAATGTATTGTATTTACCTTTGGTTTGCTTTATGGATAATTGGAATCATACGCCCCCGTTGCCGAGTTATTGCTTTATAAGTGACAGTGTATTTATAGCATCGGTCAAAAAATAAACTTCAATCAAAGAGCGAATACTCGTATTTAGGTTTGTTTTAAACTTGAAAAAACTTTTACTGAGACGTTTGAATTAATGAAACAACTGTATGGTAACAATTGTTTATCCCGTGTCAGAGTCCATGAGTGCTTTAAACGACTCAAGGAAGCTCGTGAGGACATTAAGGACGACAACCATCCCAGTCAGAAAAGTTTCGTCATTACATCAAGTAACATTGAAATTGTGCGCGAATTTATAAAAAAATGAGCCAAAATCTTCGTTGCGATACATGCCGGTGGAATTGAATATATCAAAAGATTCACTTCATCGCATTTTGATCGAAAAATTAGGACTCGGGAAGGCAATACCGTGAAAATTGCAGCTAGCGCCTTTTGCATGAAAATGCGCCGGTGTATCGTTCGACACTTACCACTAATTTTTTGACCAAAAATCACATTTTAACCGTCAACCACTCACCGTATTCTCCTGATTTGGCACCTTGTGACTTTTACCTCTTCGGACAACTACATTTGGCGTACTCCCGTCCTCCTTAGTGGTCCGACCAAACTGAAATTTCGACAGTTTCTAATCGCAACCGTCGGTATGTCAATATGGTCGCGCACAGTCGTTGGATGATGCGTAGAGGTGAAGTTAATTTTGAAAATAAAAAACAACGAACTTTAGTGACTAATGGCAAAACTTAAGTATACATTTTTCCTTTATTCACTTTATACATCTTCCGAGCAGTTTGATGCATTTTTTAATCTACGCTCATTACAAATACATTGAAATATATGACTGCATATTTGTTTTATTGACATATCCTTTTACCGTTATATTTGACTATCAAAAAGGTCAATTTTCGAATTTCAGATTCAGAATTTGGTTGTTCTAATTTATAGTTTCTATTTGAAAATATTCAAAAAGCTAAAAATTTTTTTTTTATTTTTTTTTTTTGGCCGGTGTAATAGTTTATTTTATTTAGTACAAGTTATTTGTTGTATGTCCAAGTTTCGGTTTCGGCCTAAACTGAGACCACGGCCGAAGGTTCGGTTACCGTTTCGGCTGAAAATCCTGTTTCGGTAGGACAATATCAAGTACCCGTGTTCAGAATAAAGACGCAAGATTTTTGTGACTAAGTATTTTGATAGAAGAGTACTTTTTTTAGGGTTCCGGACCCAAACGGTATCAAAGGGAGCCCTATTGCAGAGACTTCATTGTCCGTCTGTCCGTTCACAGGTCATATCTTATGAACCGTAATAGCTAGGGAGTTGAAATTTTCATAGGATGTGTAGTTCTATCCGGGCATTAGCAACAAATATTAAAACTAAAATATTTTCAAAAACTTAAAGGGGGATGGATCAGAGACTTATGCTGTCGAAATTTCAGTTTGATCGGACCACTAGGGATGCTACCTCCCATACAAACCCAAATATGGTACGGAACCCTCCGTGTACGAGTCTGACTCGTATTTGGCCCATTTTTATTCATTGCTTTTTGGGCAGTCATGGATCCTTTACTTCGATGGAAGACAATCAATATGCATAAACAAACAAGTGGTCATCACCGTTTCAGCCGAATGCTGCCTTCTTCATAACTGGTTCAAACGTTGAAGTTTACTGTACTGACAGTTCTTTCATATCAAATGTATAGTAATAAATCCAATGCAGAAAATCATCTGAATAATGTTGAAACTAGGGTTGTAACGGAACTTCGCCTCCGCATCCGAAATTGCGGAACATCCGCAGGAAATCGTACTTCCGCCTCCGCATGGTTTTAACGGAGGTATACTTACAGTTTTTCATTGCGTGCGACGCCACATTTCTCACTTAACAAAAGCTAATAACGCGAAAGAAGACAAAGAAAAAGGTCAGCAGAGATAGACTAGACCAGGGCTGTCCCATACAACTGTCAACCACCGCTTCCGCGGAGTTCAAAGTCTGGACTTCCCCATCCGCCTCCGCTAAAATGGCCTCCGTTACAACCCTGGCTGAAACATCTCTATAAACATGTATAATAAAGGTTTCAGAAAAATTAATATCACTGTTTTATATGATGATCTTTCTATGCTCTCTTCCATTTCATCTTGGTTTATTTCAATAGTTTTTAAAGCGGATATCGGTGCGATCACTTCTTGCTTGATATTCAATTTTTTCGATCCAACCTTTAAATTTGAGATTTACTATTACATCGACGGTAATGTGAACTTCAAACATGAGTACTTATTGATAGACCTGCATCATCTTATTCAAATCTTTTTATCCTGTGTCGGAGATATACATATCTTAGCCAGAAAGAGAAATTTATACTCATTTGTAATGCTTTTCTGTTTTCGTTAAGGCCAGGGAAGGGCTTCAACCTACGCTCTTCGATTTATTATAATCTTTGGCTTAATGTCGTATTTTCCAAGATAATAAGATTGAATTCAGAATGTAAGCAATACTATATGTACCTACATACATATTGTATGTGCATGTGTAATACATGTAATATAATGCAATTCTATAAATATTTAGTGATAAGATGCATTGGGTGACATATCCACATGTGATGATTATATACAAGCGCTTGGCACTATCTCTTTTATGTAACGATGACTTTTACGACAACAGTTTGTTAATCTGACTGATTGACAGTCAAGTGGTGCTGCTACATCAGTAGAGTAAATAAACAGAATTTATTTGCGGAGAACTAAAAGAAAAGAGAAAATGTTATTTTGTTTATGAAGCGTATCAAATTGCGATCGAAGTTCAGAAAAAAAAAAGAAATAGGTCCGGTGGGCGGACATATAAAGAGTTTTCAAATACGTAAATAGTTTCAAGCGATCGATTGGTGGTTGGTGATTGATGACAAACGACTGTGTCGCAAATTTTTAAAAATTTCAATTAAGTTATTTTGCAAACCAAAAACAAAAACAAAAACAAAAAAAAAAACAAACAAACAAAATGCTATTCGAACTAATTATACTTTTTATAACGATTCTTATTGCTTGGGAATACTATAGCAATCAACGCCGTGTAAATATACTTGTGTCTCAAGGCTTTCCCGGACCATGGTCAGTGCCATTTCTAGGCAATATGTGGTTGTTGATCAAGGAAAATCCGAAAAGTATCCACCAATATTATTCTTATGTACTCAATCATGCACTTACTCCTCTTCCTCACTTTCATTGCAGCCGTTTTTGATATGCAACAACGTTTAATTAATAATTACGGTAAGACATTTCGCTTAAGAGTTTTAAATGAACTGGCAATTCTAACTGCCGATGTAAAACTCTTGGAGGCAATCTATAATAGCCAACAGGTCATAACGAAAAACAAACTCTATGATCTATTAAACTGTTGGCTTGGTACTGGTCTATTGCTGAGTACTGGCAAGAAATGGTTTACACGACGTAGAATTATAACGCCAACATTTCATTTCAAAATCTTGGATCAATTTGTTGAGGTTTTCGACCAGCAAAGCTCGAATATGGCAAAGTCTTTAGAAAGTCAAGCCGATGGCGTTACCGCATTTGATATGCTACCAGTGGCTTGTCTAACGACTTTGGATATTATAGCTGAAACAGCGATGGGTGTTAAAATTAATGCCCAACAAAATCCGGATATAGAATATGTCAAATCAGTGACAGCGTAAGCGAATGTCCTTTTGTGTAATTGCAATATCCAATCTTAAGTGCTCTACTCCGAACAGAGTCTCTTCATTGACAGCTGAACGTTTCATGAGTGTCTTCCAAAGTTTGGATTTTATCTTTCGTTTGACTGCACCATTTACATACCGCAAGTTAATGTCTAACATAAAATTGATGCATGATTTTACAGATAGTGTTATTGTTGAGCGTCGTGCTTTGTTAGCAAAAACCCTAAGTAGTGGTACTGATGATGGTGTACAATGCAACGAAGAGAATGAGACTTCCGAACTGGGTACTAAAAAGCGTATGGCATTACTTGATGTTTTACTTCAAGCCACCGATAATGAGGGCAAGGCCTTAAGTAATGCCGATATACGTGAAGAAGTCGATACCTTTATGTTTGAAGGTCATGACACTACAACAAGTGGCATTTCGTTTACTTTGTATTTGATTGCACGTCACCCACAAGTACAAGAGCAACTCTTCGAGGAGATACGACAAATCTTGGGCGATGATAAGGAGAAACCAATTACAATGCGTGATCTAGGTGAACTTAAGTATTTGGAATGTGTAATTAAGGAAGCATTACGCTTATACCCACCTGTACCATTTGTTGGACGTTATGTTGCAGAAGATGTTGTCCTGGGTTAGTTTGTTTTTGATTAAGACTTTTCAATTAATCAATTTCAATCTACTTTTCATTTCTAGATGGCAAATTAATACCTGCCAAAACAAATATCATTTTACTTACATTCAATGCAATGCGTGATCCTGATTATTTTCCAGATCCTTTACAATTTAAGCCTGAACGTTTTGTTGCCGAATCAAAGACAAGAATTGAAGCCTTTACCCACACTCCCTTTGCTGCTGGACCACGTAATTGTATTGGACAAAAATTTGCTATGCTAGAAATGAAAAGCACAATTAGCAAAATATTACGCTATTTTGAGTTATTACCTTTGGGACCAGAGGTCAAACCTTTATTAAACATTGTTCTACGTTCATCGACTGGCATACATTTGGGTATCAAACCACGTGTATGTTAAACAGTTATTATGATAAGCCATGTGAGTTAAATTATTAAATTATATGTATATTAGCATCATTCCTTGTAATTTGTTCGATTATTATTACACTTATTAAAAATATTAAATTTACTTAATTGCATTAAAATATTTTTCGAAATACCGTCATTAATTTATAATATCGTTGGATCTAGTTATTTATGGCCTTCTGTACAAATCCGACTAGATAAAAATTCCATTCCATTTAAATGCTGTTGTCCAAAACAATTCAAAATCCCACATTGAATAAAGAATACACTATGATCAAGTAAAATCTTGGACAAATATTGTGTCTCGACACAGGTGCAACCCTCGAACAATGATAATTATGTATTGGAATTGAAATTTGTAATTACATTAAGTACGAGTATGTGCTACCGAATATACACATATTATGCTTGGAGGTATCTCTTCAATAACCATTTTTGGAGACAATGCATTTCAGTAATACCGTTAAAGCTCATTAAAATCTTGATTATAGATTAAATCATAAAGATAGTATTGAAATTTAAACTTTCGCACGGCTTGAAAGCAAAAAACCGCACCCAAATACGATTGTGGCATTCTCGGAAAAATTTTATACCTTTGTAACTTTTAAATATTAGTTAATAGTAGTACATATTCATACTTATGGTATAAACTGGTTTATCATTACACATCATTGCTTATCACAATTGTAAGACACTTTGTTTTTTTTAAATATCTGGTTATGTATTACAGATAGAAATTCAAAAATAATTTTGGGTTATTAGCATTCAATTTCTTTTTTTTAAATTCAAAAATAATTTTGGGTTATTAGTATTCAGTTTTCAATAACCAATTTTTTTTATTTAGTAAATAATAATCAGAAAAATACAAAAATTGTGGAATTCCCTTTTTGCGAGCTTATCAAAATTATAAGACACTTTCTTCTTATAAGTCTTAAAACAACAAAAAATTGTACTTCAACGGCATTTTTTACAAAAACAATATTAATAACCAAAAATACGTGTTTTCATTGAATTTATAAGGTTGTGAAGCAAGGCTGCCTCAAGCTTGTCCCACTCATGTAAAATCGACATTTTTAGATCGGAAACATTTTCAAATTATTTATTTTTAGCATAAACTCGACGTACTAATACTCCCCAAACATTTTCAATGGTGTTTAAGTCTGACGAGCATGCCGGCCAATCCATCATCTGGACAGAGCGAGTTTCTGATAAGGCTGCAGCTACGCAGCTTTTCCCATGCTGTTCTAAAAATATAAATTTTACTGTTTTTTTGCGGCTTATTTCTTGTAGATAGGGTTAGAAGTAAAATTTTCAAAGTTCCCTATATTTGTGAGAAGCGCCTCATATGAACCAATAGTTTCAATTAAAAAGATTAGAAGGTCCAATAAAATATCGATCGATTCGTTCACACAAAACATGTTGGAGAAAATTCGAAATACGAAATAGTTTTGGATGAACGTCGATTGAATGTGAACTAGCCAGCAGACATTGTACTTATGCATATCAAAATGTGCTTTTATTTGACAAAGATCTGCGAAAAGTGATTGCCCATACCAGAATCACAGTGAAACAATGAAAATGATTGAAATGATTGGCGTAATAAAACTCGATCACTCATCGCTGAGGTAAAATATTAAAAGAATGGTACTTGGATCTGTCATAAATAACTTTTGTAAGTGCACTTTAAGAACGAAAGGTCTTGGTTAGAGGGCTCCTTGATAAATAAAACCAATTTTAATTTTCAAATCTAAAGAATCTCTACTTGGTTTTTTTTTATTTTTATTTCATTAATAACTCAAATCTAAAGATATTGAATTCTTAAATTTGAAGATATTTAACCATGATTCTGTGTTCACGCAATTCGCGTGATTTAGTTTTTGATTATTCAAAAGAGAAAAAACTATCAACTACAGCTTACAGATTTATTTCCCTTTAAATATATTATCTATCACACATTAAATATTTGGTAATACAAATTTCGAGCAACAAAAAAAAAAAAAATATATATATATATATATATATATATATATATATATATACGAAGCAAAAACCACAGGAACTAATCGGTTGTCACGATAGATAAGGCATACAATAAACTATTGAACATCACTGAGAAAAGTGTATTGAGGTAAAAAAGAAAGTTTTGTTACTAAATTCTTTTTTTTTTTTGGTTATAGCAAAATTTATCCTCTCGCTGAGTTAATCCATTTACATATTATGTGTTCTGGTATTGAAGAACTTAAAAAACATATTTTCATTCACTGATTTGCTCACCCCATAAATGAATTAAAGATTTATGGATTTTCAAAAAAAAATTTGCATTTCTTACAACAGATGAAGAAGAAAAAGGATTAAACTATTTTCATTTCATATACAGCCAAGTCAACGTGTTGCTTGCTCTCTACCTTGATGATGAATCATGGCATGGCAGGGGGCAGTGTTTAATCCCACTGATAAATTGGCCCAGGTGTTGGTAATTTGTGGGTTTTAGCTTTGTCTGCTTTTTCATCCTTGGGATCTGCTGTTTTAGCTTGCAACAATTTTTGTTGAACCAAATCAATTGGTGGCTGAACTTCACGGCGCGCATCGCGTGATACATAATAATTGGCCGATAGCAAATGTGATGGTCCATCAGGTATATTAGGTGGTGGTTGTGTACGATCGGCTAAGTCATCCTCAAAGCGTAAGGCAAGTGTATGTTCACGCTATAATTTACATTTGTTAAATAAAACTTATATAACAAAAGGAATTCTTAATTCCTATTAGTCTTCTTGACTTACGCCCAATAAAAATGCACGCACTCGTTGTAACAGGGGTGCAATATCACGACGAGCTGCCATTTTATTTTATTTAGATTTAAAATCTGTTATAAATTTTAAATAACAATTGAAACCAAAATTTGTATTTGGAATTGTCTATGAAAAAAACAAACCAAAATTATGATGACAGCTGCTTAGTTGAATGTTGCCATATTAATAAAATTTAGTATATAGTGCTGCCAGGTTGCAGGAGGGCAAACAGCTGATTACGTTGATCTGGCATTTTTGTTTTCTTGAAAATAAGCATACCCTCCTCATATTTTATTTTTTCTTGCATGGCTACATACATGTCTGCACATGGCTTCTTTATTTTGTTGTTTATATACTTTGTTAACAATCGCAATATAATTTGTTTAAAAAAAGAAAGAATATAAAACGTGTTTTTCATCGAAAATGGGTGGGCAAGGTAAAGCATTCAATCGAAAACGCAAATTTGTTGGTAAACGTGAAAATGATCCCGAATTCGATTTGGAAAAGAAACATTTTAAAACTACACATTTAAGCGCACGTGAGAAACGATTAATTATTGTTCTAGAAGGTGCACAACTTGAAACCGTAAAGGTAACAACTCAATCTTTATTTCATCCCTTATCTTTTTATTTGCTTTAACAATTCCTACAGATGCGTGATGTCTTTGAGTTACTTAATGCTGATGATCATGCTGGTATTATGCGTAAAAATAATCGTGATCTCGGCTCATGTCGTCCAGATATAACGCATCAATGTCTATTAATGCTTTTCGATTCACCCTTAAATCGTGCGGGACTCCTACAAGTATATATCCGCACCGAACGCAATGTCCTTATCGAAATTAATCCGCAAACACGTATACCAAGGACATTCAAACGTTTTGCCGGTTTAATGGTTCAACTATTGCATCGTTTTACAATACGAGCTAATGAAACTTCTACAACATTGATGAAAGTTATCAAGAATCCCATAACTGATCATTTGCCTGTGGGTTGTAAAAAGTATGCAATGTCATTTTCTGGGAAATTGAAAAGTTGTCGTGATTTGGTACCAACAAACAACAAAAATAACAACAGCAACAACATTAATAATGAAGGAACTAATAATACGGACACAATTAAACGGAAAATAAATCGTTTTTCTAAGAATAGTAGTAATATTATAAATGACAATGGTGATGATGATGACGACGAACCTATTGTAATCATAATTGGTGCATTTGCACATGGTGTTGTTAAGGCCGATTATGCGGAAGACATTTTCTCGATAAGTAATTATCCTTTATCAGCGGCCATTGCTTGTTCTAAAATATGCAGTGCATTTGAAGAATCTTGGGGCGTTATTTAGATATTTAAAGTACCAAAAAAATTATATGTATAGAATAAATATATTATATTAATTATATACAAAATTGATAAGATTTTCATGTATTATGCATTTAAATATGAATATGATGAGGAGAATCGTTTAATCGTCTGGTTTTTATGTAAATTAGACTCTCAGTTTTGAGCTGTTAATCGGAAATATAATTTCGAGTATTAAAACATTTTTATTAAAAACTGCATTTCTTAAGAAATTTAAACTAAATTTCACAAGATCGTTAAATATGATAATAACCATAAAAGTGCTTTACTTTCTGTGTGAAAGATATACTTATATACATCGGTGATCCGCAGCATTCCAGAGATCATGTTGTGTCTTACTCTGTTATCTCTCTCTTTTTCATTTTATATACGCGTCTTTCTATCACTTTCAAAAATTATCTCGATCACTTGGTTTTTATGTTTATAAGGCATTGAAACAGACAAGGCTAATCCATCCGTCTACACGCTTAATGATGAAAACTGATATCTTTATTAGTTTAGGCTTGGTAATGTATACAAATAAAAATCGATCAGATCTGCATTTCTATAAAAAATGCAACACGATAAATAAGATTTCCTAGAAACGCATAAAAACAGTCCTGACTAACCATATAGCTACCTTATAAATCATTAAATGAACAACGTGTTTTTATGAGTTTTTATATAGAAACCTTTTGTGTATCAACACAAATTACAGGTACTAAAATTGGATTTTTTTTTGTAGAAATATAATAAAAGCCTTCATATAACACACATCTATAAATCGAAGGAGTCTCCTAGAAATACATAATAGCAAGTTTTATATACATACATCTAATGACAAGAATCTGGTGATTCAAGGGGAAGGCGGAATAAACCACCATACCCATCAACTCCTACCACTCTTCATATTCTTTGGGCGGTGCCGATGATCAGTCTGGTTGAATGCCCAACTCAATAGCCCAGTGATTAACAGATTGTACCGATA
This sequence comes from Amiota minor, assembly GCA_037043295.1. Lineage (NCBI taxonomy): Eukaryota > Metazoa > Arthropoda > Insecta > Diptera > Drosophilidae > Amiota > Amiota minor. The sequence continues at coordinate 74,954 of JBAMAW010001602.1, forward strand.
TCCATGATGATATCCATGGCAATTTTGCCCACACTCAAGGACATTTTTGTGGATCGATAAAATGTGTCCTGCATTTACCATACAAAAAATAAAAATGTACAAAAGAAGGTGCTCTAATAGCCAAAGTGATATGGTTTTAGTATCTACTAACAAGCTCGAATAACGAGTTTTTATGGGTTTTTATTTGTAAATTTACAAAATTATGAAATAATAGTTAATATATCATATCCATCAACCCAAAGTGTTTACTTCAAACTTAACTACACGGACATGTGAAACTTTCATCCGTCTGTGTATTGGACATATTCAGATCACATATCAACTCCTTCTGAAAGAATCAGTTTGTCCACAATGCAATCTTTGCGGAGCTGACCTCATCGCAGACCATCAGTTGGCTTCATTTGCTAGGACTGTCCAAAAAGGTGAACCATATTCTGCGAAGAACCCGAGAGACGTAAACGTTCTCTATGGCATAGGAGGATAGCAACTTGACCCTAACTGACTTGTCTCATGTTATGAGAATAAAATCATATATTTTTTTTACTAATAATTTTTATTTCTCATGTTATTTATAATAAATCTTTGTTAATAAATTGCTTAACTACATTTTACAAAAAAATTATGTATTCAAATTGCTTTTATTTTTAAAATTTATATTCTTTCTCTTTCAATTAGCTTTTGTAATGATGATTTATCTTTTTTATTTTGTAAAAAAATATAAGCCGAATAATTATTGCATTCATGTACTTAAACATAAAATTTATATATTTATAATTGTCTCATTTATGTATTATTCATACAGGTAAATAGAACATACATGTTAATATATTTATATAAATTTCTTTGCCTATTTATATATAGACATAACGATCTGTCGGTCCACGATTTTACAATAACAATAAATTGTTGTAACTAATAATTTATAATTCAGAAATTTTGGAAAATTCACGCTCTTGTACAGTATTTCAATATTAGTCGGATAAGTTTGGTTTCGAGTTTAGTTAAGTGTAATTCTCACCATATTTTGAATTTCATATCTGTGATGCTTGATCTACGCTTGTTTCTTCTGTTCTTTATAATTTGTATTTATTATCATTAATCATTAATTGCACAATTTGGTAGCACTAAATCGTTAAATTTTGATTGGATGTATCGTTGTATTGTAGAACGTGTAGATTGGTTGGTTGTGTGTAGTGGCTAAGAAATAGGTGAAGTTATAGTTGAAGAATAATCTAATCTTTAGCTGTTATTATTTTCTTATTAGCTTCACGTTTTGCTGCAGCTTCAGCGCGTTGTTGTCGTATAAGGGCGAGTCTGGCTAAATCTGCTTTAGCTTCATTTGTTTTGCCGGCTGCATGTAGTTTTTCGTAACGTTGACGTGCCTTTTGTTTTTCGACTTGTTCACGTTCACGTCGTGATAGTTGGGGCTGTACCGGCTTTTCATCCAAGTTTAGAGTGGCGACTTTTTGCGTTGCCTTACGGACTACACGATTTGGATTTTCAATTTCAATCAATGAGGCTACGCCCTTTTTGGCATCACGCATATCAATCTCATCATCGGATGCATCGTCATCATCTTCTTCCGAATCTGTTTCCTCGTCGCTTGGACTATTACGTCCACCGGCAGATTTACGTGATTTTGAATTTTGTGAGTTTTTTAGTGTTTTATGCTTGCTGCTACTCCTTGCGGCGGCTCCTGAGGATGAGGCTTTATTGCTACCACCAACAGCGCCAGCATTTTCATCTTTCTCCTCGTTACCACTCTCGCCGGAAGTGGTCTCCTCTTGGCTGCTTTCATCGGAAGCTTGCGCCAATTCTTCGGGCGAAGTAAAATGACGGCTGCGTCCTTTGTGGTTAACGTATTTTCCTCGTGGCATATTTTGGCTTTTCTTTGATTTAATTCAACCTTATACTTGATATTTATAAAACCTCGTTTTGCTTGCGTTCTTTCGCTAGCTTCTGCTTGCTTGCTGTCACTCTCTTTCTCTCTTAGCCTGTTTCTGCGGTTTTGACCCAAATCCACCGACCAATCGAATATTCTAAAATTTATAGCCAAGAAACACACGTTTTCGCTGATGGTGTCGATACTGTTGTTGACGTTGTAGTTTCTATGTGTATGTCGTGTTCTCTTCTTTGTTCCAAAACTGCGAAACGCAAAAAACCAATATTATTTTCTTTTCTTTATTTTGTTGGCTTTTTTCTGTTGTTTAATATTGCTGCACTATACTTAAGAAGTAACTTACCTTTACTTTTTGAACTCTTGTAGAGAATTTTCTTTTATATACAGATAATTTTGTTTCAATTTTTTCTTTGATTTTCTTACAACCAAACTGCTAAGCTATTTCTGTATTACTAAAAATCATAATGTGAAATATTGACAACTACAACTCGGACGATAGCAGAACCAAAGCACACTTTATACAATTGAAACGTTCGAACACATTTCTATATAATATGATTCAAGTCATTAGCACACGTACACACTTAAATGTGTTTCAATACACACACAACACACATATGCCACCTATAAACTCAAACTACATACTACGCGTTACCGCGTGCGTGCGTTGAGTTTCACCCTAAAGGTGAAAATGCATAACCCGTTGCCATAAGTTGGTTGAAAAAAAGAATCTATCTATCTGGCAGCACTGAATATATACAGAAAATGAAGTCATGACTCATGACCATCACCATACCAATCAAAAGTGAATTTTTAAAAAATGTATTTAGTGATATCCTTTTCACAACGGCTGTTTTTTTTTTATATTGTTTCTATATTAGAGACCTGCACGAATACATTCGCATTATTTCACTGGCTTTAGTATATCGTCAATGCGCCTTACAAATTCCATATATGCATTTTTTAATTCATCAACCAACAAAAATACATTTCTGTTTCAAGGAAAAATAATTGTTACATTAAATAATAATATATCTTTTAACAAGAAATTGATAATTAAATATCAGTACATAGTCGTAGGCCCCAGCAGCTAGTTACTCGTTAAAATTAGTATTAAGTTTAGTATTATATTTTAGATTTAATTATGATAAATAAATAAATAAATAAATATCAGTACAGGACTATTAACTTCAAAAATAAAAGATTCGAAGCATTTTCCCCCTCTAGTCTATAACGTAACGGTATTTGAAGAAGCCCAGCACCACACAAACAATCGTTCGCTCCAAACACTAGTTGGTGGTGTGACCATATAATACCTCGTTATAGAAAAAAGGACGTCGTACTTCGGTTTGTTTACCTTCCACCATGTTAGAGGGTCAACGTCATTTGCTACACATTATTCCGCTAAATATTCCGTAATAGTTTTCCGGATTAAAAGATAACCAGGATTTTGGAAACTTGACGAATGTCATCTTCTCCTTCACTGTTAATCGTATCCATTAGCTTTGTGAAGTGTTGCATATTTATAGAAGTGACTGTCTTTAGTACCAGTTTCCAGTTTCAATGCATACTTTGGGATTGAGTCCGGTAGCCTCAGCACTCTTTTCAAGAAATACCGCTAGAACTTGTTTACCTCTTCCGGCATTGTGTACCCCCAAACCTGCGCCGTATACGCTTGGGTTGATCTGCCAAAAATAGCTTTCGTTTTGATGCCAATGTGATTTAGCTTTTGCCTAGGATATTACGCCATGTCGAGTTAATGCTGTTTTTTGCTTGCTCAATTCGATTGTTTATGTGTTTGGTGAAAGACACATTTGGTGTGAGAATTAAACCAAGGTAACAGTACTCTGATGTTATCTTCACTCGTTCTTGCTTGTAAGACCACTTGGGCCGAAAGTTGACCTCCTTTTCTGAACGCCATTATATCTGACTTCGTTAGGTTTACTTCCATATTCCATTGTAAACAACAATCCTCTAATTTATATATCATTGATTGGAGTACATTTACATCATCAACTTGTAGTACTATATTATTATACTCTTATGTTTGTCCCATCAATATTTAGACCGTCTATCTTTAAGATATAACATAAACAGTAAAGGCGACAGTAGACACCATTGTTTTATCCCAGAATAAGTATCAAAGATATTTGACATTTCATCACCAGTCCATACCGAGTACTTGGTGTCTTTGTAGATACATATCTTATTCTACTCTTAATATTTTTGTTGAAAGGCGAATCTCATGCAGCTTGTATATTAGAGGGTTTCTGGGCACCTTATCAAAAGCAGCTTTAAAGTGCACAATAATTGATAGTTTGTATATGTTATCGACCATTGAGTATCCCCTTCTAAAACCTGCTTGGAATTCGTTCATGATGTTATACTGTTCTACCCATTTGTAGATTCGCTCATTTAGTACACCTATGAACACTTTTGCGATGGTATTCATAAACGCTATTTCTCTATAGTTATTTACCATGTTTGGGTCTCCTTTTTTAAATATCGGGAACAGAATTGTACCTAAAAATGCATTGTCCACTTTTCCTGTTTCGAGTATAACGTTGTAAACTCTGGTTAACTCTTCTACAAACTCACTGGTTGCATTTTTGACAAACTCATAAGGTATCGTGTCTATTTCAAGGGCCTTGTTATTTTTTGGCTTTTTTAAAACCTGATGAATGTCATGAGATTGATATCGTTGGCAATACTGGATTTCACAGAATTCTTGGGTAGAATTCAAGTGGGTTGCAAAGTAATGTTTAAACGGTTGCCGATAAATTTGCTCCAGTTTTAAAAGTTTGCCTTCTTTTTTCGCTTGCAACTCTCCACCAATCTGTTCCATCCTTTTCAGTTATTGAAGTTTGGCCCGCCCACACACATTTCTATAGATTTGAACGGTTCTTAAATAGGAAGACTTGTCACTTTCATTATTTGATCTTTCAATTTTGTTTACAGCTTCAAAGGATTTTATGCTCGCTTTATGACATTTAAAATTATACCACTTCTGTTTAAAAATTACATTTTCGTTACATCACTAGTAGGTTTCATTATTTAAAATTTCATAGAAATTCTATATTTCCCTTCTACTTCCAACTTTATTTATAATATGTACATATATTATGAAGAACATTATTAAGTGATTCTGCTTCGTAGCATTGTGACTATCAACTACTTTATCGAGTTTTGCTAATCAAGAAGCTGAAGCACTTAACGGAGAGGTGGATCTTGTGCCGTTGAAATTGGCGACCGGTTAGTTTCGACCAAAAAATCTAGTTTCGGCCACAACTTCGGTCCCGCCGAAACTTTCAATAAATACTAAATTAATCATAAGAATACTAGTTATCCCGGCGTGCGTTGCTACGCCCTCGCACAAAAAAGATAAGAGAGCATATACGTATGGAAACATTTCTTCCTTTGATGAAAATCAAAGAGATATGTGGGGATGGGAGCTATAACAGAGAAAGGAATGGAGCGCTGTAGACGATGACCGCCGATAAAAATAAAAAATGGGCCAAGTGCGAGTCAGACTCGTACACGGAGGGTTCAGTACCAGATTGTGGTTTTATGGGAGGTACCCCCTCTATTACTCTGATTTGACTGCTTCCAACAAATGTACCGCGCCTATATCAGAAACTTATAGTTAATTTCAGTTCAATAGTTCAAAAAACAAAAAAGTTTACCGAATAGGAACCTGGATTTTAATGGTGGGTTTGTATGGGAGATACTCCTCCTAGTTGGCCGATTTGATTGATAGATGTGTAGCGCCTATGTCAAGAACTTATAGTGTCTAAATATCAGTTCGATAGAACAAAAAAAGTTTTTCGAATAAGAAACTGAGTTTTAATGGTGGGTTTGTATGGGAAGTACCCTCCCTAGTGGACTGATCAAACTGAAATTTCACAATATAAGTCTCTGATGCATAGCTACCAACCATCGAAATTTCAAGATCGTGGGATTACTGGGTCGTTTAGCTGCCATACAAACCAAAATATTTCTTGTATGGGGACCCCTTTTCAGTTTTTAAAAATATTTTAGTTTTAGTATTTGTTGCTAATTCCCGGATAGAACTACTACATATTCTGTAAAAATTTCAACTCTGTAGCTATTACGGTTTGCAAATCCATTCCTTCACGTTTTATGTCACGATTCACTGAAACGGGATATCCTATGTCCGTCTCCTAGTTCTAAGCTACCTCCCCACCAATTTTCAGCCAAATCGGTTCAACCGTTCTTGAGTTATAAATAGTGTAACTAACACGACTATCTTTTATATACATATATTGTGAATCTAAACCATTCTCAGATCCCCTTGAACACACACAAAAAATTTCATCAAAATCGGTCCAGTCATTTAAGAGAAGTTCAGTGACATACACACTCACAGAAGAATTATATATTATATAAAGATTGTCAATTAAGAATCTGTAGTTTAGGTTATGTTGTTTTTTGACAAAGTTAACTTATAACAGTTGTAGGGCACCAACGTGGTCATTCATTACCATCAGTCATTTATCACAGTTTTTGTGAAATAAGTATGTGTGCGTGTCATGTACGAAGCATGACGAAATATCTAATCGCTTTGGATATTTCATCATGCTTGTTATACTCTCAACGCTCTCTTTCACCACCATCATTCTCTTTTGGACCATGCTGTCTCATTTACTCATTCACAAGGTAAGTACGTATGGAAGAGACAAATATAGGCAAGTGCTCACTTTTATGAAATATTTAGAGTGAACTGACGTCCGCTCAGAAAGTCTTGTGCCGACGGCTTGTTAAAATGAATTTATTTTTTATTCATTTCCAGTTAAATTCAAACATTTTACATACAAAAAAAAAAAAGAAACAACAGAAACTTTTGATGCATCAATTATTCATTAAATTTCATATAAAAGAAATTTTAAACACAGAAGATACAAATCGCTATGAATATTTCCGTCCGTCATCGACATTGTTGTCCGCACACCTGCTCACTTCGAAAATAACAAGATGTGAACGATCGTCATGCTAATATGAAGCATGATGAACACACGTATACGAAATGACTGATGGTACATACATGACCGTGTCGGGGCCCTATTACAAGTTTACTTTAACATGTTGATTACATTTATTTATGTTAAATAGTTAATATAACATAAATAAATAATTATTTTTCTTACATAAAGATAACACATTATTTATTTATTGTAAACTGGAAGACGTAATTCTAATTACAATATAAGCTGACTTATGCTTAGGGTAGAGTGATTTGTGTTTAATAGCCTTTTCAAACAGAGTCAATATAGGCGATTTTGAAACAATCGTTTCACACAGTGTCACGGTGTTTGTCTAAAAGCAATTGGTTTTTGTTTTGATTATACACACAAATGAAAATTTGCGCGCACGTTGAGCTTAGTTGAAACGTTAAATTTGTTGAATATACATGAATTACAATAGAACAAGACGTAAAAAGCAAACTGGAAGATTTTCAGGAATATCCTCAACCAACGCTTTCGATTAATATCAACATTCAACGAAAATTCACTATCTACCTGTAACGAAATTGACTCCATTATTGACTTCATAACATCTAGCGTCTGCGGTGCAATCGACCAAGCTGTGCCTAAATCCTGTATCACTCATCCATTTACCAACAAAACCGCTGATAATATTGTAGATCTTATAAAAATACGAATCATTGCACGAAGACACTGGATAGGCAGCAAATATCTAAACCGTTAAATTAAAGTGCAATTGTTAAAATTTAATAACATTAACTGGAACAATAAACTTTCCCGCTTCAATATAAACTCTAAACCATTCTGGAAACAAGTAAGAAGTTTAACTTTGACTATGCCGAAGCTGATATACTCTTCACGCCACCCCCTAGAAAACGTTTTTGCCTATGCTCTGTGATAGAGCATTCAGACATATTTAATTATTGATTTGACTTATGTTTAGGGTATAGTCAGTACATATAGAGCATTTCAACACTGAAACCGAAATATTTGTATAGGAGCTTTACAATCCAGTAATCCTAGGGTCTTGAAATCTACACGATTGTTGAATATGGATCAGACATTTCTATAGTTCAAATTTCATTTCGATAACAGAAAAAATAAAAAAGTTTTTCCAATAAAAAACTTAAATTTGGGTTTGGGTTTGTATCGGAGCTATACGATCCACTGACTCTAAGGTCTTGAAATTTACGCGTTTTATGGACATTGATTAGAAACTTATACATAGTACCTGAATTTTAGTTTAATAGGACAAAACACAAAAAAGTTTTTCTAATAACAACCTGAATTTAAATGGATGGTTTGTATGGGAGGTTCCCCCCTAGTGGTCCGATTCGGTTGGTTCCAACAAATATAGTGCGTATAGTAAAAATAAATGTTTGTGTAAAATTTAAGAACTCTTGCTCAAAAACTGAGGGACAAGTTGCATACATATACACGGATAGACGGACATGGCTTAATCAATCATCTAATCGAGCTGATCAAGAGTATATATACTTTATGGAGGTCTCTTTTATCTCCTTCTGCCAGTAACAAACTTCATGACAAACTTATTTCACTCCGTGAAGAGTATAAAAAATCACATTATGTATTTGCTTTCTGTTTACAAAGTGCAAGAAGTTAGGTGCGGTTGCGGAGTTAGTCTTCTTGAAAAGCGGTGAAAGCACAAAACACGTGAAACTCGTCACGCGTCAACGTGTGGTAGAACTCGTTTTTGTTTTCATCGAGGGTGTTCTCATTTTTCAAAGGTATTCTCGGGATTAGTTTCAAAAGTATGTATTTTCAATGCTTTTAATGTTTCGAAGGTACTCGATAATTTTCCAGCGAATCTTCACTCGCCGAGTTAGTCGAAATTTTACTCTTTCACCAGCGCTACCCCGAATCTGCCTAAAAGCCCGTTTCAATTCCAATTTCAAGTCGCCCGCGCGACATCAAATCGCCAAACAAAAAAAAAGACGATCTCTCGCTACTATTTGATATACTCGCTATTTGTTTCTCGCTGTTTTTAATCGAGATTTTGATTTTAGCGAAAGCGCATTTACGCCACGCCATTCGGCCGTCGGCAAATTTCAAATTTCGTTCCGTTTGCCGTTTGTGTTCGTTTTTTTTTTTTTTTGGTTCCGGTGGCGGCGCGGTATTTTTTTATTGTCTTCTAGTTTTATGTTTCATTTTTGAATTTTTTTTTTGTTAAATTTTTGTTTTGTTTTAATTAAGTTGCGCGACAAATAAATTAATGACGAACCAATAAAGCAACAAACAAACAGTAATTAAATTGTGTGAAAAAAAGGAATTATGAACAACAATTTACGTTGAAAGCGGCGTCGAATTCTTCTTCAATAAGAAAAATACTACGGACAGCAGCAGCAACAACAACAATAACAACAAAAATAACAACACAATGACAGAGATAATGATGTTAATGGTGTTGAAGACCATGATCACGACAAAGGCAGAGGGCCAAAATAAAATAAATTAGACCAACCAACCGGCAGCCAAAAGCGTTTTTTATTTGTGTTGTTCGCTTCATCATCCTCCTCCTCCTCTTTGTTGTTCGATTCTTAGTCACATTTTGTTTAATTTCTTGTTTTGATTTTGTTTTTTGAAAAACTTTTTCAAATTCATTCATTTCTTTTATTTTATTTTTTTTTTTTTTTGTATACAAAAATTGTCGTTTTTGCCGGTTAAAAAAAAAAAAAATATATATATATTGAAAAAGTGAAATAAAAAAAAACCAAACTAAAAAATAAGAAGTTGAAAATTTAAAAGAAAAATAAATAAATTAAAGAAAAAAAAAAGTGAATGAGATTAAAATGAAAATCAACAGAAATAACGGAAATTTAATTTAAAATGATTGTTTTATTTCAAAAAGGAATTTTCAATAAATTATTGAAGCAATTACAATGTCATTTTAATTAAACAACAATAATTAAAAAAATTATAAACAAATTTAATTTATAATAACTAATATCGGTACCAGAACCTAGTCCCTGGGTATTTCTGACCACTTCTTCAAATGTTGCAAAATTTCTTGTTTCCATTATATCGTTCAAAAACGTGGACCGGAAATGGAATCCAGTGCCCGAGATTTTTGCTTGATCTGCAATTGAGAATGTGACTCTAACTAACTTTTAACTAAAATAAATGCATTTTGAATGAAAAGAAATTCAAAGAAGGAAAACACAAACTTCCAATTGTTGTTTTGTTTTGTAGCTGCTTAAAAATACCGGTTCAAGGACCGGTTGTGGAGCAGTTCCTTTATGGTAAGGAACATGCGTAGACCATCATCGCTCAGTCGTAATCATTATTTCGTCATTGGCCTTTTGGTCGGTTTGGCGTTAAGTTTCTATATACCGGAAAATATATGGGAACTTGTGCAGCAAGAGGAATGTCCACAAGAATTTGCTGAGAGTTTGTTAATCGAGCGTTTTGGACAAGACTTTGAACCACATTTGAATTTAATTAATAAACCATTAGCCGCTAAAAAACCGGTAAGAAATTTGTCATTTCTTATTTCTTATTTCTCATTTTAATTTTAATTTACTTTCTTTTTTGTTTAAAGAAAGAAAGAAAAAAAAACATTTGCGTGTGTGCGTGTTTTTATTTTATTTTATTTTTTTTTTTATTATAAATAAGAAACAAAAAGGAAATACCCGTAAGTACAATAATATAAAATGTGGAATTACTGAAAGCATTTTAAGAAGGCGACTAAGAATGAAAAACAGCACAGCATCAACAAACAGAATCCACAGCAGAAAAAGCAAAAGAAGCAGAAACAAGAAGATGACGATGAAGAAGTAGCAACAACAATAACAAGAACAACTTGTTGCCTTCTTGCTTTCTTATAACAGCAACAGGCAGCAAAGCTGGCAACTTGTTTGTGTTTGTTGTTTATTCTTTTTCTATTTAACTCTTTTATTTGATTGTGTGTGCGTCTGTATATATATATGTGTGTGTGTGCATCCATCAACAAATCTCCCCTTGTAACATTTTTTAGGTATATTGCATCGCAGAGTAAGTTTCACCTAGTTTTGGGCCCTTCTTAGATTTGTCACCCTCCGATTTCGTCATTTGAGTTAGAACGGTACTCTATTGCAGAGACTTCGTTGTCCGTCCGTCCTCGGGTCATATCTCATAAACCGTAATAGCTAGAGGGTTGATATTTTCACAGAATGTGTAGCTCTATCAGGGCATCAGCAATAAGTACTAAAACTAAAATACTTATATTCAAAAATTTAAAGGGGTCCACATACAAGAATAATTTTTGTTTGTATGTCAGCTATACGATCCAGTAATCCTACGATCTTGAAATTTAGTTGGTTAGTGGCTATACATCAAGAACTTATATTCTGGAAATTTTAAGTTTTATCGGACCACTAGGGAGGGTACCTCCCATACAAACCCCCATTAAAATTCAGGTTCTTATTAGAAAAACTTTTTTGTTTTTTGGACTATTGAACTGAAATTGAGACACTATAAGTTTCTGATATAGGCGCTGTACATTTGTTAGAAAAACTTTTTTTTTTTTTACCAGACATTTAGACACAATAACTTTTTAATATAGGCCCGATACATTTGTTGGAATCAGTCAAATCGGACCACTAGGGGGAGCGGAGTACCTTCCATACTAGCCCCAATCTGGTTCGGAACACTCCTTGTACGAGTTTGACTCGCACTTGGCCGATTTTACTGTTTGTTTCATTATACTCGTATTTGCAATATATGTTTGTTTGTAAGTATTAATTTATATTGATTGTTAACTCGAAAGTTCTCATAAATATGTATATATGTACGTACTGTTGTTTAAGAGACTTGTTATTGGTATGAATATGCAGTTTATTAATGTAAATATCCCTCTAAAATTGATATCTATCGAAAGGATCTTCCAGATCTTTTATAAAATAACAAATTCTTCACATATCAACAAGTAGTGCATCCATCATATGCTTAGTAAAGTCAGAGGCAGCAAAATTACTTCACGAACCCCGGTAATAGGGAACAGCAGTTCGAGGAACCTCTACTCATGGCTAAGTTAAGCACATAATCTAAGAAACTATGTAGTATATTTTTGTTTTAATGTGAGATTCTTGTGGGTTAACTTCTTCTACCCCTTTTTCTTTATAATTTAATCAAAAAAAAAAAAAAATATGAGTAAGAAGAAGCAGATTACAATGTTGAGTGTGTAAAAATAGGAATGAAAGAAAGAAATTATGCTAAATTCATACGTCAATAATTTACAGTTAAAGCAACACGAGTATGTTTGCGTGTGTGTGTATTTGCCCTCTCACACCGATAAAAACTAAATTAATCGAAAAAGCAATAAAAACAACAACACCAACAATAACTAAATACGAAACATGGAAATCTATGCGCACATTTTAATGTGTGTGTATGTGTGTTACTGATAATTGTCTCTCAGTGTAAAAATTCATTCATTTTAATGAACTTTTTCTTCGCTTTGCTTATCTCGCAAAAAAAAAAACACAAAAAACAAAAAAAAAAAAAATAATAAATAAATAATTACAAACCTTCCGCTGTCTTCATGAATAAATTGATATTATGGTGAGTTGAGTGTAGGTGAGCGTATTGTGAGAGTGCAAGGAATAAAAAGCCACAGAGTGGAGTGAGTGAGTTGTAAGTGCTGAATGTTTCGAGAGTGAGGTGTTAAGAACTAGGCAAAGTACTATGTGATTGAGTACTATTATAAGTAAGGTGGGCAAAGAGTTATTCTCTTTTTGGATGGGCAAAAGTGTTCATAGAGAGTAAAATGTGCGTGCTGCTTGTTGTTGTTATTCTCAACTGTATGTAGCTTCTTTCATTTTGGTTGTTTGTTCTTTTAACATGGTCATGCAATTGTACAATGAAGTACCTTTTGTTTAAAGCGCTCGCCTCTCATGGTAGACTTAAGAACACGGTGCCAAGCACAAGGATTGAAAAACATCAATCAACGTCCCCTTGGATATATATCCGCAGGTACCAAATTGGAGCTATATTCATTTTGGTAAATATGACTCCCTGCTTGGTGGGGAGCGAGACCCATCTTAAACCTCTGCTGCTCTCTGAGACACAGCACCCGGTTGTATAACGCAACTCCATGACGAATGAATACTCTACTCGCATTTGGGTATTAAACCTCAGCCACCACGATACTCCCACAAGGGGGCCATATCCTCAGGCCAGGACGGAAACAAGTTCCGTTCCCATGGTACCAGAAAAATCCTCTGGTCAGACTTCGTATCCGCAGGCACTACCAAATTTGAACTCCAAAAAGTTCATGGGATGGTGGCGTATTTTGTCTTCACTTATGTAGCATCCAAGAAATCCAATTTATATAGGATAATCTATATATTCCATCCAGGAATATGAGTTCTAGGCATTAAGACTTATAGAACTCCAAAAATTTCCCAGAGGGGGAATACAATTGTACAAGTATATTGCAGAAACCACTAACAACAATCACAAAAAGTAAAGCCGAACTAAAACCATGCAAATTAAAAGGGATCGGTTTCTAGTTCACACACATTTTGTCCTTTTTCATTCCTTGCTTTCTATCCATGGATTTGTATTGCTTCAATATTATCTACTTCGTCTTTTTTTTTTTAGTGTATTTTTTTGTGTTTTTTGCATTCCTGAGTCTACGCAGCTTTAAAATCACTTTTATTAAGCATGCCTATTACTACTTGGGTCAGTTCCCATATTCGCCACACAGGCTACCATGGCCTGAGCGCGATCACCGTCGGTCCATTGCCTTACCGTCCCTAGCAATCACTCTACTCAGCTATAAGTTTCGTATTTTCCTTTTATTACTTACTCCAAACTTACATGCTATACAAAAAAACAAAAAAATTAATTCTATGAGAACACAAAAAATTATATAAATAAGTATGTATGCAGTTATATAGAAAAAAAAAAAAAATAATAAATACAATAAATGAAATAAAAAAAACAAATAATAAAAAAAAAAAAAACGGAAAGAAAGTCTTATAATTAATTAAAAACAAACTTAAAGTTATCAAAACAAAAAAAAAAAAGAAAAACGTAGGCAGATCAAAGGAAACTTACGACACAAACAAAAAAAGAAAAAAAAAAACCAACTTTTGGAATGACCAAATTGCAATGAGGAAGGATAACCTGCCTATCTTAACCTAAAGAGATCTCTGGTTTGATAAATAAAAAAAAATTAAAAGCAGGCACTTACCCCTTTACAACCGCCAACACTCTAGTACTTGACTTACTTCCTTTTCACTTTCTTACACTTTTTCACTTTTTTCACTTTCAACACAATAATTACACTCAAACAAAATTAACAAAATTGATAATATACTCATTATTTGGTGGACGTCTGACATATTGTCTCTACCCCCTTGCTGGTAGTCAACATAAGTTTTGGCAAACTGTAGACGACCCGCTACATGTTTTTCTTGTCAGCAATGACACTTTCCGCGGTCTTCTTGCATATAATTTTCTCACCAATAAGCGTCTACGAATGTTCACTGTAAGTACTTATGGAAAGGCTCAGCTCTTTTTCGATTTTATTAGAGGATGCTAAAGGATTCCTCTGGCTGCAGCGAATTATGCAACGATCATCCATTGTCGTTGTTTTACGCTTGTGGACAAGTTTTTTAAGTTTCAAGTTTTTTTTTTTTTTTGTAATTAAAAGCATTAACAATCATCTGGACAAAGCATCCCACCAGCGATTTAATCTCCTTGTAAGTTTTGCTATTCTTACTTTTTTTAAAATTTTTTGACGCTCTTTTTCGGTGCAATGTTTTGCTCGTCCCAAGAATTAAATGAATATAAGTTGTAAAAATATTCACAATTGTTTGACAATATTAACTTTTTAATTTCTTTGACTAACTATACATATATTTGAACATACCTATTATTATACTATAGTGTACTAACATGTTGTCATGTGATTTTGTTTCTTTCAAAAATAAAATGTTTATTAAATAAAAGTGCAGTAAAAGCAAACATCCCTAGCGGATGAAGGTGGCGATCTGCACACTGGTGTTTTGTGCGTTTTAAAGTCCTTTATAATCCAAATAAGATAAGAAAAATACAAAAATACTCGTATGTCTCATGTCCGTTACTCTAGTCGACCATTTATTGGAATGTATCATCACAGAATCATTACATCATTCAATAAACAAAGTTGCTGCTCCAAATAGTACATTATTTCGAATGATAACCTTACCATATATCGACGGCTGGTTTCCTACGAACAACTCCAGAAATGTACATACTACTTAGATATTTTCAAATTATATTTTTGTCAGCTGAACAGTGCAGAGAATTCTAGATATTAGTTTTTCTTTTTTTTTTTGTTTTTTTTTTGTAAAATCACATTTGTCTGCTGCTAAGTACGAGTATGTCAAAACAGTTCTTTGTGCAGATTAGTATGAGTATATTTGAACCGATTGGGGGCTTCTCATTTAGTTTTAGTGTACCGTACCAATGAAGGGCTTAGTCCGCCACTGACAAAACCAACAATAACAACAACATTTCGTACTGTCACTAAATGAAATTACAAAAACAAGAACAACATTGGAAAAAGCAATTCAATTAATTTTTTGCATGTGTTTTTTCGTTGTTGGATCTTTTTTCTTCTTTAATTGTTTCTGCTGCTTCTTTATTGCTAATGTTGCTGTGTGTATCTTTTCATATGTCTGTCTGTCCCTTTGTCTGTCAGCGTATCTTTTTGTTTTTTTTGTTAACTTTATATATTTCGCTTTTTATTTTTGTGGTAATTTTTTTTTTTTTTTTTTTTTGTGTTCACGTTGATTTCTTCTTTCAATTTAATCAACTTTTTTCCATTTTTTGAATGTTTTTTAGTTATGTATATTTTTGGGTTTTTGTTTTATGTTTTGTTTAGTTGTTTTCTTTTTATAATCTTCTGATTTATAGCGTTGCGTGTAAAATTTCGCAAAAAACGAAAGAAAACAGCGAAAAAAAAAATAAATCTGATAATATTTTTTTAAATAAAAAGTTTGCAAATTTTTGATATTTTCTGTTTATTTTCGTATTTCTTTTATTTATTTGTTAATTGTTGTTTTGTTTTTATATTTACAAACATGTGTCTGTGTGTGTGCGGATTATGGTATTTTTTTATGTTGCTCCAATATTGCTGCGTACACAAAATAAATTTGATATTTCTCAAACACACACACGAAAAAAAGAAGCAAAAACTGTTCTGTTCTGTTTAGTGTTAAACTTGTCAATCAGTCGATTTTAAACAAAAATTGTTGTTATAAATAATCAATTCTATACCTAAGTATGTACATACATATGTATGTATGTATAACATTTCCATGTGAAAGAGGGAAAGTCAATAAACTTATGGTTATGGCATGATCGATCGATCGCACAAGCAGACACACTCATACGGGTATACACATGCACAAACTAAGCGTGCGCAATAAAATACATATTTGTATTAACATAAATTATATTGGACTATATGGACTATATGTGCATATCGTATTTATAATAAAAGGTGTGTAGTTAGTATTCCTAGCTAAAACAATTTGGCCCTCATGCAATAAGTCTCAAGACTAAGATTTAGATTATCAAATAAAGAACCTAATACTAATACAGTAGTTGTAGTTGCTACTAAGGCCTATGTTATGACTTTATGGTTACAATTAAGTATATACATACATATATATATGTATATACGAGGTGTGACAACTAAGTAACGGGACTGGTCTGTAAAACATACTTTATTGAAAACTTATTACAAATAACAATTAATCTCCTTCAACATACTCCCCTTCCCTATCTATACACCGCTGCATGCGAGTTTTCCACTGGTTAAAGCAGTGCTGAAAGTCACTAAGTGTTAGACTCCTTAGCAGGTCTGCCGTTTTTGCTTTTACCTCTTCAACCGACTCAAAACGTGTTCCCTTCAACGAACTTTTGATTTTGGGGAACAGGTAGAAGTCGCAGGGAGCGAGATCTGGTGAATACGGTGGGTGTTCGAGCACGGGAATTGATTTTTTCGCTAAGAACTGCTTCGGGAGTGAGGTTTTTTGGCACCATTTTGGCACACACTTTTGTCATTTTCAGATCTTCATGTAAAATTTTTCTCACTGTCTCTCTGTCTACATTCGACATGTCTGATATCATCCGAAGACTCAAACGCCTGTCTTTCCGAACAATTTCATTAATTTTTTGAACGTTTTCTGCAATTCTTGATGTCACAGGGCGTCCAGTCCGTTCCTCATCATCAACTTCTTCCCGGCCCTCAGAAAATCGTTTGTGCCATTCGAAAATTCTAGTACGTGACATGCAGTCATCACCAAACACGTTTTTTAGCAATTGAAAACACCACTTGGAGGTTTTTTTAATTTTACGAGAAATTATAAATTAATTCGCTGCTCGATTTTTAAACTAATCATTTTTCCGGCACTTCTATTACACAACACTTTACTCAAACTAGGTTTAAAAGCAAACTAGACTAGACAGAGAGGCGGGATCAAGTGGATTCTGCGCAGTAGGAATCAAGGTCACTCACCATCCATCCCCACTCTTAAAGCTAAAGACAGACGACTGTGGTATACTCAGTCCCGTTACTTAATTGTCACACAGTCGAATTCGGTTAGCAGCAACAAATTTTCTGCAGAATTTTTTGTGCAGCTAAGTGAAATGTTCAAATAAGCGAAGAGATTTTAAAACTCGGATATAATGAGTAAAAATTCAAATTAATTAAAGTTTTATGAAAGTAAAGTAAAGCTTAGGAAATATATGATTAAATTTTAACATTAAGCATTGAAATAGTCACTTAGAAAATATAAATCATGTTTTGATGTTCAATCCTATTCTTTCTCTCACTCTTTTAAAACAATTTGAAATTGTTTCAACTTTTACTAAACCCCATGCTTTCTTTATTAAATTCAGTGCACTTAGAAGAGACACTTCTTGTAAGAACTGCTTAACAGTTTTGCCTCGTTCTATAGCGATAAGCCTCCTATATGAAGCGATAATGCCTTGATCCAATGGTTGTAGAAGAGCAGTAGTATTTATTTATTTATTAGAACTAAGATTATAATTACAAATTATAACCTAGTATTTTATATGAGCAATAGCGACAGAGGCCTTCAGCTCAGGGGAAAATTAAGAAGGAAGGGAGAAAATTAGAAAAGTGCAGGACCAGACTTGCCTTGAGCGGGAATCAAACCCCCGACTCTTGGGATGTCAGCCAGCGCACTAACCTCTGGGTCAACGAGCCAGTCTAAGAGCAGTAGTATTTGGAGGCAAAAAAGACAATTTAATGTTGTTTAGTTTTATATTTGATTTGGCATTGTCCAATATAATATTACGATGACTTTTTCCTAAGTCTTTATCTATGCTTAACAATTATTCATTCCATACCACCTCAGTAATCTATGCTTTTTTATTAGCAAAGTAGGGCAATGGAACAGCTACTTATTGAAAGCATCGTGGTTTTTTTGCGTGTCCAATGACAAATACTTTATTGTAAGTGCCTGTTCCACACACAAAGATGAACTCTTGATAATAAATATTGTTTTCAAACTTACCGGTAGCCTTGCATACTAAAGGCAGAGTAACTCTGACTTTCTGTGACTTTCTTCCTCTCACAGCATGCTGATCACCGGTAAAAAATGTGGTGTTTGGCATTGTTTTATAATATAGCGCCGTTTCATCAGCATTAAAAATATCGTTTGGGTCGAAATTTTTTATTAAGCCAGGCATTATCGCAGTCTAATAGTCCGCAGCAGCTTCTTTGTCATTTACACCAGCTTCGCCGTGAATTTGCCCAAACTTAATGTTGTGCCGTTTACGCCAGCGCCATAGCCAGGATGATTGTGGATTAAAATCATCACGCAAATTGTTTGCGAACTCTTTCGCTTTTTCCAGAAGCGCACACGCGAAGTAATGATTGTATTTATTTTTTTACTGACCTGTGTAAAGCATACATACAATGCAGATTCCACTTTGTCGTGTTGGCCTTTTCTTTGGCTCTTTACTTCAAGCATTTCTACTTGTCGCAACTCATTTTCATTTTTGCAAACACGGCCTATCGTGGAAACGTCACAGTTGTATTTTTCGGCTAAAGCTTTTCTGCTCTGGCCATCGTGCACTGACTCTATAATTTTTAACATATCTTTAATTCTTAGGCCTGCTAATCTTTTACCTTTGCCCATTTTTTGTTTATTATAATTTTCTTTTGTTTCATTCACAAACACATAAATGTTAATTTGACACTCACATTAATTTACGAAATATACAATCAATTAGAAATACCAACAAGGAAAAATCAAAAACCCTGCAGATAGCGCTTTGTGCAGCAAAATCACATGATCGTAAGCAAATTCTTATTATTTTTTTTTTTTCTTAAACAAAATGCACTTAAAGCTAAAAAAAAAAAAACAAGAAAATCTGTAATTCACTTCAGTATTTTGTCTATTTTATGCATTTAAATGAAATATGCAGGTAAGTGTGGTTGCTGCTAAGTGGAATTGACTGTATATTTTTAATATGTTTATTCACAGAAATTTAATATAAGTATTTGGTTATATAAAAAGTCTACGCGGCATTTTGATAATTTTTTCTACAAAAATTTTCTTTATTCAAAATCAATTTCAATCAAGTACATATTATCATCTAAGACCTTTTGCCATTTTCCGGGTACCTTCATAATTCCATCGGTGTAGAACTTCTGTGGTTTATCAGCGAAAAACTTGGCCAAATGATTTTCAGAGGCTCTTTGGTCGGCCAATTTTTTTTACCATGAAAAGAGTTTTGCAGAGACCGAAAGAAATAGTAGAATTAAGTATTAATATATTTTGGATATTTTTCTTTTTGTTTCTTTTTGATATGACAATAAATTTAAATTGGGCTTAAAGTTTATTTGTAATGAAAAGGCCTAAAGAAAAACATTACTTATATTTCTTCAATACTTTTTTAAACTAAATAAAAATACAGGAAAAAGAGATAGTATAGAAAGACTTATAGCTAAAATGTTTGATTAACTATCTATTTATAAGTTTTTTAAAAACTTTTCCTGTTTAATGTCATATTTTCTAATGAAAAAAGTGGAACCTGGATGGTCCAGACGGTTTCCGAGGGTATTGGCATAATATTAGAAAGGAGCTGTTGGTGTTTTCAAAGCGAAACTTTGGAGGAGGAAGCCTTATGGCTTGGGTGGCTTTTTCTGCATTCGGCTGTCTAGAAATTCAATTTGTATCCTCTATTAGCAAAAGGAAGCTTAATAAATTAAATTAAAGTCAATTACATAAATAAAATCATGTTATTCATTTCAAAATAAAAATAAAACGCAATTGGTTCTATAGAAATGCAACAGCAAGAAAAGCTCTTTTTACACTAACAATTTTTACCAAATATATATAAGTATATATATATATATATAATTATTATAAGTTTGTTATTTTGCCTTCCACATATTTTCGTAGAAAATTGTGATACAGTCTTTCGTTTTTAAGAAATCAAAAATTTGTAGTTGGTTCTATAATTTTGCAACGCACCTTTTTTTAATTGCCATACAACCAAGGTTTGCATGGTTGTTATAAGGTGGAGAAACATAATTTAACGTTTTAGTGTTGGCTCTTCTAAAATTATGGTATATTATAGGCATTCTGGTTTATGTTGTATCTCATCTTCGTTTGCTCTTTACTTTTGGTTTTAATTATAACAAAGTGTTTGAAGTTAGAGCATTGCTTATTAATTGCTTATTATGAGGAAAATAAATATTGATTTAGAAAATAGTATCGTGGTATTAACTGAGAGTGGAAATTCCACAAGATTAATAGCCAAACAATTGAATATAAGCCAACGCACTGTAGTTAAAGTGAAACAGCGACAAAGTGTGGTACGTGCGCCAAATGTTGGAGGACGGCCGCGAATACTAACGGACTCAGATGCACGTTTAATGGAACAGGAAATTCTAAAAGACAGTTTTACGACACCAAAGCAGGCTGCCAAAGAGTTAAATAGGACAGTCAGTGAATGGACCGCACGCAGATCTTTACATCGCATCGGTTTGGTATCAGGTATCAAAAAGAAAAAACCAGCATTATCGACCAAAAACATCAAAGAACGTCTCGCATTCAGAAAAAGTCACTGAAATTGGAGTATTGAAGATTGGAAGCGTATGATTTGGTCGGATGAAGTGAAGATTAATCGTTTGCACACCGATGGAATAAGCTATTACTGTCGTCGACCTAATGACAGCCCCCAAAAATAACATGTGAGGCAAACTGTCAAATATGGAGAAGGCGGTTTGATGATATGGGGTTGCTTTACATGGTGGCATATTGGTCCACTTGTGAAAATATTTGGTATCATGAAAAAGGAAGACTACCTGAATATTTTGCAGACCAATTTGCCAGATTTTGTTGACTTGAGCGCGTACCCAGTAGAGGAACTCGTTTTCCAACAAGACGGGGATCCCAAACACACCGCCAATATCGTCAAGGAATGGCTGTCCCAGCAAAATTTCCAGATAATTAAGTAGCCTGCACAATCTCCCGACCTCAATCCAATTGGGAATTTGTGGGCAATAGTGAAGAGGCGGCTGGGAAAGAATAAAAGGGCTCCTGAGAACATGGAAGAACTGTGGCATCGTGCATAACATGAATGGCAACAATTTCTTCACACTTTTATTGAGAATCTTGTTGAGAGTATGCCCAAGCGTATTAAAAGTGTAATTAAAAATAAAGGACTGTGGACTAAATACTAAAGCGTCGCTTTAAGCCCCATAAGAGCGAAACGTGCAAAACTGAGCACATAGCAGTTCTCTTAAGTTTTAAAATTTTTCTCTTCGTTAAATTAGTCTCTTCAGTTATTTTCTAAGCTATTTCGTTTAAGAATTAAACAATGAATAAAATAAAATTACTTTTGTTGAATTTGATTGGGTATTAATATTTTTACAGCGCCTTAAAGTTAAATTTGTAAACATTTGCTCAGTTTTGCACGTTACTGTATCTTTCACTTACGGGGTATGGCACCCTGATTATAATATTTCCTTCATAGTCAAACCTTCTTTGAATGTGTCTCCTTTTTTATTTGATCACAAAGTTATCAATTCTGATAATGTGGCTACGTTATAAGGGTTTTATTCGAAAAGTATTTAAAGTAATCGCTTTGCGGAGTTCTATAAAGCGAAGTACATGCTGTCAGACATTTTCTTTCAAAGCATCTAAATCTTTCCATATACGATGGTGAGTTATTATACCAACCAACTATATGTTAAAATGGGGTGTATTAGACTTTAGTACATTATTATTTTTCGCTTTTTGACAGATATATTGAGTAGGACAGATTTTTGTACATAAAGAATGATTTCTCAGCTCTTAGTATTGTGTTATTTATAAATATGATCATTGTAATACAGGAATTTGTCGATATGTACCCTCAGGCATTTTACTGCGCCTTTGACAAATAGGCCTGCATTTTTAAATATTTTGTTACCTAAGTTACAGTTGTTCAAAATTTAGATTAATATTGTACCTACTATTATGATCTAAAAGATTTATTGTATTGACCATGTTTAGTTTTTAAAATGTTGATCATTTCATGCAAAGGTCATCTGTGTGAAAAAAGAGACACATCTAATAAGAAACGATACAGATACGGAGTCTCGTTCCTATCTAGGATGTATTTTTATTTAAATTTGAGTCTGGTTGGGACCACTTTAAATGCTAAAAAGAATTCGGAGCATAATTTTAGAGCGAAGCTCTCTTGTATGAAATGTCTTCCTTAGATCTGTACGAATGGCCCATAATACAATATTTGCTTAATATTTAATTTTTAAAATTAACTTCAATTCAAGACTATTTTTTTAATACCTTCAACAGTATTGTATTGGAGAGAAAAGGTCTAGGACCATGTAAATGTAATTTGCAGGGATATTATAACTTTATTACGTTTTTGAAGTGAAATACATTCATAAGATAGATGAGAAAAAACTCGAAAATAATTGTGTGTATTTTAGCCATCTTATTCAACGAATTGTTATTACGATGATTTATTGCTTCAAACACAATAGTATTGGTAGATAATCTTTGCCGTTAAAGACTTTTTATTCTCTAGATAGGCGAAAAATTAAATAGTTAGCGAATACCGGCCAACATTTGCCTTTTTGACCCTTTTTACCGATCACCTAGTTGAAAACAATTTGATTCGAGACTGAGTGTAGTGATGGTTTCATGCTTCATCTCTTGCAATCTCTCTCTTGCAAAAATTCTTACGTTAAGAAGTTTTTTGAATTATAGCCATTTTAATCATATCTAGTGATGGCAAAAAAAAAATTTTTAATCGATTAATTAATCATATGATTAATCGAAATACAAAAATAATTGTTTACATTTTTATCCGTCTTCAAAAAAAGTATGTATGTTACCTTATAACTGTTTTCTTGGTGATGATTCTTTATTTATTTGAATTCTTGTCATGGGGTCCCATGTAAATTTTATCAAGATCTGAGCAGTAGTTTTTGAGTTATCCTTAATAATCCACGATCTATTTGTGCTACTTTTTTCAAATATGCTTTAGAAATTTATTCGACGCTTTCATTCGAACTTATAAGATCTTAGGTAGAGGTAAATCGAATGTCGAATGTGCTACAATTCCTCAAACTTAAGTGGTAACTTAGCTTGGCGTTCACCTGGACAGAGGAAGCATATAGAAGCTAAAAAGACATAGATTTATGAATTTAAGGGGTCAAAGTCTTCACTGGCTAATCAATTCTAAATCTGGATTGAGACTTGAGTACAAGGTGATGCTGTATAACTATGTTATTAAACCAATTTGGACTTATGGTTCTGAATTGTGGGGTACCGCGAGCGCGAGTAACATTGAAGTTATACAAAGAGCACAATCCGAGATACTTAGAACAATCACGGGAGCTCCATGGTATATCAGGAATGAAGACATTCACAGAGACCTGGAAGTACCACCAGTAAAAGAAGAATGTTCCAAGCGTAAAGGACAAATTAACTCGACACGTTAATCCTCTAGCCAGAGCCCTTGTCCATGCAAGGAACTCATCTCGACTGATTCGTAACGATCGTGCAGCCCTTTTGCTTACTTAGAGGCTCGTAGTGCTAAGTGAACCCCTTCCTCTTCATTGTATTAAGGACATACGTGTATTAGTTTTTTAAGAGTTGAAACCTTATTGTTAGTCCTATTTCATACATATATATAGATTCAATAAATACCATCAATATAAAAAAACAAAAAAATATGCCTACATTTGGGATTTTCCACATTTACCAAAAATATTTATGGTCTTCACGAAAAACGTTCCATCTTTCTTACTCCTCTAAAACCGAAAGAAAACAAAACAAAAAGTTTCTGTACAAAGGAGAAAACATCCATAATTCACCAAATTTCTGACAATCTATTACTCAGCTATTAGAAAAATGCATGACATTGGGGTGAGGGTACAGGTTAAGTTTAAATTTGATTAACATTAATACATAAACATAGGGACACCCTCAGTGCGATACATCATACCACAACTTACTCATAAATAATAAAAATTTTTGTTACTTTGTTCGTTCTCCTCGATGCACAGATTATCACTTTAAACACATGTGTGCGTTTTCGAGTTCACTTGACATAACAAAAAACAATGACTATCATTACTACTTGCATACACACATACTTGCCATCATCTCTAAGACCTGAGACTAAAACGAAGTAAATCTTATTAAGTTGCAGTATCTGTTGCATTTTAAGTTAACCGACTATGTGTAGGATTTATGTACATATTATTATTAAGTATTATTATAGTAGTTTTTGCTTGCTTTTTATACTCTTCACGCAGTGAATAGTATTATAAGTTGGTCATGAAGTTTGTAACAAACAGAAGGAAATATGGGAGACAAAAATATAAATATAAATATTTTAGATATTTTAATAGGTAACCATGTACATGGGTTACCTATTTTATACAAAACCCCCATTAAAATAGTAATAGCAATAATAGAAAAACTTTCTTGTGTTTGTACCATCAAACTAAAATTTTAGACATTTTAAGCTAAGTCTAATCCATCTCCAGCAACCATGTAAATGTTAAGACCCCAGTGTTACTGGATCTTATAGCTCCCATACAAAAATTTTGATCTCAGTGTTGAAATGCTGTATGTGTACTAACTCTCTATGTTCAATCACAGCAGCACAGGTAAAAACGTTTTCTAGGGGTGCGTGAAGGGTATGACAACTTCGGAATAACCGAAGTTAATCTTTTTTTCTTGTTTTTGTTTTTTTATTATTATTATTTAACAATTTAACTCTTTATTTTTGTGTGAGCCAGGTTTTATTCGCCATGTTGAACTCCCATGATGTTAATCTATTGTGAAACAAAATCAAAACTGAAATACATCTTACTATAGTATTGAAAATGATTGATGAGTTCAAATTTAAAAAATTATCTTCTTAAAGCATAATACCATTTGTTTCATCTCTTATATGTAAATTTTCTTACTTAAGGATCTGCAAAGTGCAAATAACGTCTTAAA
Source organism: Amiota minor (assembly GCA_037043295.1). Taxonomy (NCBI): domain Eukaryota; kingdom Metazoa; phylum Arthropoda; class Insecta; order Diptera; family Drosophilidae; genus Amiota; species Amiota minor. Next base: position 100,360 of record JBAMAW010001602.1, read on the forward strand.
GTGATAGTGCCGTCTATAATAAATGGTGTTGTGTAGGGTATATTAAAATGAAATCAACATTGTCGATTTCAGCGTTTATTTGCTTTGAACTTTGACTGTGTTTCCAATTGGACGATGACAGCAACGGCGTATATTGCGTGGTTGGTAAGAGGTATTAAGAGGGATAGAGTGTGGAGGTTCGTCTATTAAAGCAAAGTATCATACAGTGCAGCATATTTTAAAGTTAATAATTCATATTGAATAATCCGAAACAAACCGACCGACCGACCGACCGGCTGACTGAACAGTTGAATATAATTGAGGGGTTTTTGTACCTTTCACACATACTAGTACTACAAATGTATATTACCACTTTAACGTACTGTTTGTTACGCATTAATAGAGGCTTAAAAATATACATAATTGGAGAAAGCAGCTAAGTATCATTTTAACCATATTAATTTTTAGGGACGCAAACGATACCAAAGGGAACCCTATTGCAGAGACTTCGTTGTCCGTCCGTTCGTCTTCGATTCATATCTCATAAACCGCAATAGCTAGAAAGTTGAAATTTTCACAGAAGGGCATCAGCAACAAATACTAAAATATTTTCAAAAACTTAACGATACAAGAAACATTTTGCTTCGTATGGCAGCTATCTCACGATGTTGAAATTTAGGGAGTTGGTGGCTATACATCGGGAACTTATACTGTCGAAATTTCAGTTTGATCGGATCACACCATTAAAATTCAGGTTCTTATTAGAAAAACTGTTTTGTTTTTTGTTCTATCGAACTGAAATTTAGTCACTATAAGTTTATGATATAGGCGCTGTACATTTCTTGGAATCATCCAAATCGACCAACTAGGGGGGTACGTCCCTTACAAACCCACCATTAATATTCATGTTCTTATTTGAAAAACTTTTTTGGTTTTTTGGACTATTGAACTGAAATTTAGAATTTTAATTTCATTTATAAGCACGGGACATTTGTTGGAATCAGTCAAATCGGACCACTAGGGGGGTATCTCCCATACAGACTCGCACTTGGCCCATTTTGATTTATACTATTCTATTTTTAATATTTTTTTTTAGTGTTGGAGTTATGAGGCTTGTTTTCATAAACATTCCAAGTTGCATTATTCAATCTCCATAAATAGAAATAGAAACTAAATGGTCCCATATTTATTTTATAACTCCTTTTGTCAGGAATAGGAATTGCACAATTTCCAAAGCAATTTGTCTATTCAGTTTTGGAATGATTATATAATTTATTAAGACTTCCAAATTCATGGATTAAGTTATTCCCATTTTTTTTTTTAAATTGTTTTTTTTGAGAGGAAGGTATTTGTACTTCGGTGGAACTGTTGTTGATTTGCTTGTTTGTAAATATACAATCTTGCAATTAATACAAGTTTTGTCATCGTCATGAGTTTATTCAAAATTGAAAAGTCAAGTCCATCGGTCAGTTAAGATGTTATTAAATTTATAGTAACTTTTTTATGATGTTTTATTATAGAAGATTGCGTAGTTTTTATACAACCAACTAAAGTGTTTGTTGGCTAGAACTATTTAATATAATTCAGATAAATGCATTAAATCTGTCTGATAATCTAAAAAATTATTCCAAAAATTTAACTATTGTAAAAATGTATCTTTTAAAGCAGATGGTACAAGCGCTTTGTCGAATTTTAGTGATTTTGATTAACAGGTTGATATACAGTGGGTGCTCGCATAAAGAGCCTAATTCGTCCCAGATAGTTACTCGTTATGCGAAATATCTTATTTAAAATTTATATTAACTGTTTTGATTCAAACTTTTCTATTGTATATATTGGGTGTATGCATATGATTCCGCCCTTTTTTGTGAAAACAAAACAAATTTGCTTGTTTAGAAAAAGGAAAATTTATTTATTCAAAGTATGCCCCATCTGCAGCTACAACCTTTGCCCATCTTTCAGGCAATTTACGGATTCCTTGCATAAAGAAGTCCTGGTCTTTTGAGGCAATCCAATTATGAAGCCAAATTTTGATATCTTCATAAGAAGTGAATCGCTCTCCCGTAAGATCAGACTGCATCCTTCGAAATAAATGAAAATCTGAAGGGGCTATATCTGGTGAATATGGCGGGTGGGGTAGCACTTCCCAGTCTTGTCCATTTAAATATGTTTTCACAACATTTGCCGTATGCGGTCTGGCGTTGTCATGTTGAAGAATTAATTTGTCATGCCTATTCACCCATTCCGGTCGTTTTTCTTCTATAGCTACCTTCAACCGCATTAGTTGTCGTCTGTAAACATCGCCAGTGATAGTATCAGACGGTTTCAGCAACTCATAGTGCACAACACCTTTCTGATCCCACCAAATACAGAGCATAACCTTGGTACAATGAATATTTTTCTTTGGCTGTGATGGGCCGGCCTCACCTGGCTTCAGCCAAGATTTTTTGCGTTTAGGATTCTCGTAATATATCCATTTTTCATCTCCCGTGATTATCCGATGCAAAAAACCTTTTCTTTTTTGTCTTTGAAGCAGCATTTCACAAATGGTTTTGCGACGTTCGATGTCTCGGTCTTTCAATTCATGTGGCACCCAGTCTTTCTGATCGCTGCAAACGTTAAATAGTTGATTGATCAACGGATCTTCTGATTGTGTTTGACAACAATCTTCGGTCAATAAATCTTCCAATTCAGCATCTTCAAATTTTTTGGGTGGTTTTCCATGTTCTCTGTCCTCAATGTCAAAATCATCATTTTTAAATCGTCGAAACCATTCTTTGCAAGTTGTATTCGATGGAGCATGCTCACCGTAAACATCAGCAAGCAAACGATAAGTTTCCGCTGCACTTTTCTTTGCAACAAAATAGTGCAATCAAACCTCCGCAAATGATGTTTACTTGGGATAAAACTCGACATTTTCAATGAATTAGAAATATTTGTTGTTTATTCGCTGTCTATACAGCTGTGTTATAACAACTAGCGAAACTATCGGCGAACATACATACACCCAATACTTGTATGATACATTCCAATCAATTATCACATGATTTGATAACAATCAAAATTTCCACCTTGAATCAGGGTTGATTTTCTTTTAATATTTTTTTGTTTTGTTTTGATAAGTTCTTAACATTTAAAGATAAGCAAAAAGTTAGTGTTTGTGCTTTATAAACAATATTAGTATGCAATCCGTTATAAGTTTGTCATAAAGTTTCTAACAACACACAGGAGAATAGACCCATAAATTATAAACAACTTCGTTTGCAATTTAAATCATCAGAATTTATTACAGTTTGCAAACGAGTAACTTTCTACTTCCTAAATACACTGCGCTTACTTTGCGCTTGCTGTATAACTCTCTTTACCGTTTCTTACTCCTAAAATATGAAGTGCATGAGAAATTTGACGAACAAAGCCATTATAATTTCAACAATTTTCAACCGTTGTTCGTCCCTCAATAATGAAATGCCAAACCAAACTCAGACTAGTTAAACCGGTTGTCAAATTCGGATCAAAGTTGTGAATCTCTAAAAGAAAATCTCTCATTCTCAGCAGAATTCATAATCTTCATGAATAGTCGATTGTGTAATAAACATCAATCAATTTATCGATATTGGCCATTCTTATCTATCACCTTTTACCGGTAGTTTTCCATCGGTGTAGAATTTCTGTGATTTATACAACTTGGCCAAGTGATTTTCAGCGGCTCTTTCAAATTTTTTTACCTTCAAGAAGAAGAGAAACAAAGAGTCAGAGTTTACAAGGTCCGGGCAAGAAAACTTCCCAACCAAGTTTCGTAAATGTTTGCAGGCATCTGTGCCCTAGCATTGTCATGATGTTTCTTTGGCCAATTCTGGTCATTCTTTCTTGATTGCTTCATTCAACGATCGAGTTGATTGCCGAATTGTCCGTTTCGCCATGTTCTAGCAGCTCCATCCCTCCAATCCCTCCAAACACTCAATATAATCGCAGGCTTTGAAGACGTTTACGACCACCGGCCTTTTTTTTCTTTGAGTAGCCTGCTATGATTCCAAATTGTAATGTGAGTGTATATTCGTTATCTCATGACAGCTAACATGCGTAGTGTACAAAATTTCGTCAGGATACCTGTAAAATTCTGCCACATTCATCTTGCGATTCTTAAAAAATAATTGGATAGTGTAAAGTCTTTTAAGTTTTTAATAAACAAGTTTATAAAAGTTACTATACTAAATATGATATATGATCTTAGAAGCTCTTTATATGTATGTATGTATAACTATTTCTAAAAAACAAAACTCTTTATTTACACCCTAAAAATAAATAAAATATATGAAAGAAAGAGGAGTGACTTGGTGAATCTTACATCAATAAATAACAAAAATTGTCTTCTATATGAATATATATATATATTTTTTTTAAATGAAAAGGCGACGGTGCGTCTTATGCGTACTCGCATTTCCGGTACATAAGTCTTCAAGTTGTTTGTTGATTCAATGGAAAAAAAATCTAGAATACAATATTATATGCTGTGACTATTAACAGCGTCTGAGTTTCTTTGGTTTCATGAGCATAGCAACAACAGTAGAGACGGATAGTGCCAATGCAATGTTGCAAGTCAATTAATTGAACAAACAAACCTACGTCGTAAACGACTGACTGACTGGCAGCGATTTGGTCTCGGTTTATAATACTCAGAGAAAAAGAGAAGATTCATCGCCCACACAACGCATACACAATATGTAAAAAGATCTGGCAAAGCATGTTCTATACTATCTACGCAAGTATAAGTTTAAAGCTGAAACACTTATTTCAATTAAGATTTGACAAATCTAAACAGTCTTCCCAATTCAGATTAGACGACAGTGACGATGGCGACGGTAACAAAGCAGACAATCATGATGTGCATATCATATTGTATGATGATATGAAAGATCTTATTTGAAAGATATATACAATATATGTTGGGCGATTTGGATAATTCATTGAGATCGTTTATCTTGAGAATTATTTATACAAAGAAAAGTATCATTTTACGTTGACTTATGTATAAAGGCGCTGTACATTATCTCTGAGATATTTGTAGGTAGAGGGTTTTTTCCCCTTTGTTGGTGGTACTACTAGGCAGAAGCTTAGAAATTATAATATAATCTCTATGAAATGATACCTTTTTGCCAAATTTCCATGCTTTAACCTAGAAAATGTAGTAGTTACAAAGAAATTAACATAAAGTGTAAGACAACCTATTAAAAACTTAATTCATTTTAGATTTTGTATTGTATATGGACTACCTCTTCCAGTAATTGGATATCTTTCGTTGGGACAAATGAAACGTGTCTGTATTAAATTTCAGCTCCATTGAATCAAAACTGATAAACTTTTCTTGTCACAAAACAATACATACAATACGTTATACCTAGGCATAGTTCCATGACCATAAAATTTCTGTGCAGATTAGTAATGTGTTCAATTTTTGTATTGAGAAGTACTCACTATGATCCAAAATCTTGACAATGAAACTAAGCTCAGAGTACTCAAACTACAAAACCTAATCCTCAAACACTATATACCGCAAGCCTACAAAACTAGCCTAATAGTCCCGGTGTTAAAACATACAGCAGATAAAACAGCAATAAATGGCTACCGTCCAATCTCACTTAACCCCTGCATCTCTAAAGTTCTAGATAAAATAGTCGCGAAACGCCTTTGGTGGCTTTAAAAAAGGTAAATCAACTATTGAAAGTCTCCTATACATCGACCACCTCATAGCTTCTACCATTTAAAAAAAAAAAAAAAAAAAAAAAAAAACCATATACCAATAGTATCCCTTGATTTCTGCAAGGCCTTTGACAGAATTGGAGCCCACTCTATTCTTAAGCAAATTTCTGAATGGAAAGGTAGCCCTAAGATAATAAACTATGTTAAAAACTTTATGTCCAACCGATAAATAGTTGTACTCATTGATTAAACCGACTCCTCATTTTTTCCACTTCATAATGGCATACCTCAGCGATCTCCTCTTACGGTTGTCCTATTTGTTATTGCTTGCAATAAACTTACAGCAACGCTTGCCCCTCACAAGGACATTGGCATCACGTCCTATGCAAATCACTTCAACCTTGTCATTAAACTAAAATACCAAAAAATACCCCAATTAAACTTACAACCGATATTTTCATCCATGAACACATGGTGTGAATACTCAGGAGCCCAACTTTCACCAACTAAATGTAAACACCTTCACATATGTAGAAAGCATAACTGCGATTGCATAGTAACGTCAGGCAGCTTTCAACTTAATAAGGTTAACTCCCTAAAAATAGTTGGTATCCACTTTAACAATAAATATAGATGGAAAATTGAAAACTACTGCCTTGCCTTCCCATCTTCGCCTTTTGCCCCAAATCTGCACTTCGACCTATTAACTCCGCATTCCATTCGGAGCTCAGAATCGCCCTCGGCATTCCGTACCACACCAATAAACAACATATTATTTGAGTCAAACATTCCCCCAAAGGAAATAAGAAGAAACCATCTAACTAAGCTGCTCTTTAGATCATTTCTTAATTCTTCCAATTCATCTATCTACCGCATTGTAAAAACCACAACCCGCTTAAAAAACTCGGATACCAATCTATAATAGACAGAGCTATCCACATGTGGATTTCAAACAACATACCATACCTCTGTTCTAAACTTCACACAAAAGCACTCCCTCCTTGGTTACTCAACAATGAAGCTATTAACTCCACCATGTATACACATACAAAAACCAATACAGCTCCGACGACACAAAAGAATACACACACATTTTCAGGGTCGGTTTTCAAAACAATGGCTTCACAACATTTGCCATTACAACCGAAAACTCCATCATTGAATCCGGTCTTCTTCCCTTTTACTCATCTGTGTTCTCATCTGAAATTATTGCTATCATTACCCTAAAAACTAAACCTGGTAAATTTTGCATCTGCTCTGACTCCTTGTCGGCGATAGACGCAATCAAAAATATTAACAACTGTGACTACTATCCCTCAGCTGTTCGTAACATAATAAATTTTTCCCAAAATTTAAACTCCTGTGGATACTTGGACATGTCAACATCAGAGGCAATGAGTTTGAGGACGCTACTGCCAAAAACGTTTCTAACCAACTCCTCATCCTCACAGAAACATAAACACCAGAGACATTCAAAGATATTACAAAAAAATATGCTCGAAAAATAAGCAAACAAACCTTCACCATACAACCAAGTGGTACCAATCTGTGCATCCCCAAATGGTCAACGTCAATCGATCACATAATAAAATATTCAAATACTCTTCCTTATCAATCCAACAGCAGCCAACATAACAACCACTATAAACTTCCTTATACCATCCAACATTTTCAATAAAATCTAAATCATTAATACTATTAATTGATCTCTTACACACATCACCTACATTCATAAATGTTTTTCTTTTAGTAGTATATGTTATCTTAAAATACTAAAGTATATACATACATAACAACGAGCTAAAAGCCTACGATGCCAGTGCTCTTGTATTTTTTTAAGCCAGCTCATAATTTGTAATTATAAGGTAGTTTTATGTAAATAAATAAATAAAATAAATCTAATGTCGCCAAACTACGGTTTAGTGCGTTACAAACATTCGACTAAACTAGTAAAACATTTTTCCCATTTTTATTTTATCATAATTAAATCTAATATATAAACTAAACTTAATACTAATTTTAACGAGTGATGATTATAAATTATTGTATTTGTTTAAACTTTGAAAGACAATAAGTCTATGAAACTATTTCATTTACTATATTGATTATTAAATATGGATTAGGATAGGAAAGATAGACAGGAACTCGGCCATTGTGATGTTTGGTTTTGGACAACTTTCAGCTACAGTATTCATCTTCGACCTAAATGTTATGACAGACCTTATACCAACTAAACGTAATTTTATTATCCATAAAGTAGGATAAACATTAATTTATTAAATAACAACAAATATTCGGTAATATTGTATACTTCATTTATTGAATGGTGGAGTTAATTTATTATGTGGAAGTTCTTTTCTTTTCTTGTGATAAGAACAACGTAAATGTTTAAGGTTTCAGAAGCGTTATTATTGTATTACTTATTTCATTGAATTGTATTTTTATTGTCATTGTTTAAAGTTCAATTTAGCGTAATCAAATTCTGTCGATTGACAGAGCAACTTTTAACTCAATATTGGGTTAATAAACAAAAAAATTAAATTTAGAATTGTTACTATCAAATGTACATAACATAGCATAACATTGAAATCTATTTTTTTCTTCCTTTTTTTTTTTTTGTTGTTTTGGTTCTATTAACTTGTAGCTCAGAGAGTTTATGAGATGATAAACATCAAATTTTTCGGCTAAAACGGCTTCACCATAATGACCTCCTCATAAGGAGTTTGTAAAAACTTAAGGTACCATTTTCCTAAAGACGATACCAATATGTAAAAATCTTCGGGTTGATTAATCACTACATATTATAAAACAAAGTCGCTTTTTTCCTATGTAAGCTTAAATCTTTAAAACTACGCAACGTATTTTGATGCGGTTTTTTTTTTAATAGATAGTGTGATTGAAGAGGAAGGTTTATATTTATAATAACATCCATTAAATAGTGGAGAAATACTGTTATTTTCACTATACATATACCTATATGCCTATCTTTAAAATTAATGTAGTTGGCATAGTGTCATAATTCATGGAAAAAGCATTTACTGTCACTACAATATTCCAGCTTCTCATTATTTACACAGCAAAGTTTCTTCATATGTGATTTTAGATTTTTTTTATTTAAGTCTGATTATTACTATCAAGAAATTATAAAGTCATGTCTGGAAGACGTCGTCGTTCGAACATAGGTCGTTGTACAGTGAATGCCAAAAGAGTACGTTCAGCAAGAGATGAAGAATCGTCAAAGGAACGTGAGGTTCGCCTCAGTCAGGCTCGGGATAGATATAGAGCAGAGAGAGAGAGAGAGAATCATCAGCACGAGTTACTAATTCATGGGTAAATAAAGAAAATTCTACCATGAATTACGATCCTTCGATTTCTTACAAGGACGTTCGTATAGTATCAATAGGTACTATGTCAGTAGTGTGTGAACATTGCTTGGCATTGAAATACAAGGACGAATCGAAAGGCATGTGTTGCTTACAAGGAAAAGTCAAATTAGAAGAAATTCTCCCTCCACCTGAACCACTTCACTCTATTCTTACGAGTGATCCATCTATATATATAAAAATGCACTCAAAAAATAGTATGACCCCGCAAAACTCGAGAACGGCTGGACCAATTTTGATGATTTTGTTTTTTTTTTGTTGTACTCATGGAGTTACAGTCAAGTTCTTTGCTACATTTGGATCCGGTAGGTAGCGCTGTTGTCCAGATATAGATAGTTTTATGCCATTTTTAAACTTTTTTTTATTTGGTGCAAAATATACTGAACCGATATTTTTAAAAAGGACAAATGATTCTTAAAGCTGTTTAGGTTATAATAGAATATTAAAATATATTGTAAATTATTAATTACACATTTTACAACAAAGCTTTTTATAAGAAACAACCAATTAACGCATAGGGGGTGTAGCAACGCACGCCGGTTAACGCTAGTCATTAATAAAATAAAAAAATAAATAAATTACTCATCAATGTTGGTTGGAATATTACTTATTTAAGACAAGTTAAATGCATGTGTACCACCGAACTCAATTAATACATTTATTTGTTGAGAAAGAAGAAAAATCAGAAGTATGTAGTGGAGATACATATGGCAAGTATATATGTATATTACATACTTGTATCTATAACAACTACATATTGACTACATACAATAAGTATATGTTACAAAATATAATTATCATTTATCAAGAAAAGTGACAATCGACTCACAATTTCTACTTTGCCTAGTCTGGCATCAGTCCTAGTCCTTTCTTGCTAAAAGATTTATGTATATTTTATATACAATACATACATCAATACAGCACGAGGCTACTCAAAGGGCTTTGACCCTAATATAATGAGCATAACAATGTTGAGTCAAAAATTCTTATCAAGGAGAAAGATGAATGTCACATTATGCAAATACTACGATTGCAAAGATAAGTCGTTATAGTGTAGATCATACAAAAAAACCTAGTGCCCCAAATTTTATGTCATCGGTTTAAGTTGATGAGCACAACAAAAGTCATCGGTTTAACTTGGCGAGACGCATTGGGCCGCACTGATCTTTGCACAGGTCGCTGGTTGGCAGCCTTGATCTCGAAAATAAAATTTAACTGATTTGAGTGCCTTTTGATTGCCTTAACACCGCCTAATTGGCTCTGAGGCTCCTTTTTTGCCGTTTATGGACTTTTTTCCCTCTATTGCTCATATGCAAAAAAGATTAGTTTGCGGATCTCAAAATATGGAGATCTTACCGGCCAACATTTGCCTTTTTGACCTTTTTTACCTACCACCTAGTTGACAAACGATTTGATTCCAGAGTGTTGTGTTGGATCCTTACTTCATCTAATGCATCCATATGTATAGCTCAGCAAAAACTCTTATTTATTGGAACCAGAGACCAGAGTGTTTAACATAATTTTTGTTTGTAAAGTCTTGTGAAAACGTATTAAACCTACTTTAAAATGTGGCTTTCCGTAGTATTTAGATAAGTAGTGGCCCCTGTTTGGCGTTACGCGATCCAAATCTGGGGTACTGGTTGGTTCTGCAAACAGCTTTCAGAGAGCCCAGGCCTGCCAAAACAAGGCATTTCGCCGCATAACTGGGGCTTGTTGGTTGTGCAAAGCCATCCAAACCGTCTGGCGACTACTCTCACCCATGGCGTGAGCCGACGCAGATTAACGAGGTCTAAGTACAAGGCCACCAGCAACTTAAATATTCACTCCATATAATCGCCATCTCAGTATTCTGTATAATCATATAAATGTTTAATGTAATTTGTAATTGCAAAAATGTTAAAAACAGAAAAATTAAAGAAATTAAGATTTTATTACTAAATTTGATTATGTTGTGGCAAATGATTTATGGAAACATAAAGGAAAAAAATACTATTATTGCGAAAACGCACTTAAATTATAATACAATACATTAAGTATGTATACACACCCGTATACTGTATGACTGGATATATTAACTATATCAAGGTCAGCTCTCTAGTCATCTCATTCGTACACCTGTATCAATAATTAACCAATGAATGAACAAATGAATCTAATGAATGAATGAAGCAAACAAAAAAACTGAACGAACAAACAAATCTGATAATGGAACGAACCGAACGCACATTAGCAATAAATAGTGTAAATAAAAATAAGAAAAATTTCGAATGCAAATAGCTATGTACGTATTTTTTACTTACTCCGAGACAACCGACCCTACCCGATCCGACCACCAAATCGGGTGAATATTTTTCTTTATTTTACTCTACCAAGAAGACATAATCATCATTATTATTATTATTGTTTAGTTTTGAACTTTCTCATTCTTTTGAAGATTGTTTTGGTGATGATGATGATGACTTCATAGCATTTTCAAAGAAATCCAAAAATGTACTTATGGTGTTTTCATATTTTCATTTCAATCATAAATGAAAAGTATGCCCAACATTATTTTTCATTTTACAAAACAAAGAAATAACATAAAATCAATAAATAAATTTAAATTGGGAGAAATACACGTATTTGGAAAATAAAAAGATGAATAATGAAATTAATGTAAGATTTTCTTTTGAGGTCAGCTATAAATTGTTTAATATTCTATTCTAATTGCATGTTTTTACTACTATACTATTTTAATTTTATAGTGAAAATATTGAACGTTTATCTAATGAGATCATAGATTATGGATACATCAACGATTAGTTATTTCTATATCTTAAATTAAGGTTAAATAGAATACTATATTGTAGTACTATCTCGAAAATACAATAGAAAACCAAATCATTATTTGTTTAATTTAGAAGATAGGAAAACACAGAATTCTTGTATGAAATTTCTGGCACCGGCAAAACTACAATTTCATCTAATAATATTATTGAATTTTTGATTATGGAGAGTGTGTAACATCATAATAGATTTTGGATCTTGACAAACATTGATCATTTGACCAGATTCGTTCATTTACTAGAATTAGTATTAATGGTAATCAAATCAACAACTCCCCTTACAGATCAAATTATATAGAAGCTAATGACATGTGGCAAACATTGTACTTTAAACGCTCTAATGTTCTTAAAACTGAATTAATATATTTACTACAATATAGTATTATACAATTATATAATATTATTAACATAGGTATATAAAACAAATGGAAGAGCTCATAAATATTTTAGTTGTTAAAGAGTAATATTGTATTTTCTTTTTAAAAAATATGAAACTTGAAATATTGTAAACTTATCGAAGACAATGGAGTAGTGTGCGTTTCGGATGATTGCTCTACCTTACAAAATGGAACAACACTTAAAATTCAATTAAATGAATCGCAATTATTTCAAGTGTCTAATATTATTTAATCACAAAAGTTTTATCTCCGAAACACTTGAGGAGGAAATAAAAAACGAATAAGTAAAGAATGGAATACAAAGACATTGATGACGTGAAACTAGTAAGTATATTGCATTGATGCCAAGTATTAGAAGAAAGGGATCTCACAATGAAGATATTGGTCTTTGTTTCATACTTGAGTGCATCAATTACAATAAAACAAGAATAACAACATGTATTCAAGTGACGTTCTGTTTTTCTCTTATACCATTCAAAAATAATGTCAGTTTGCTTTCATTATAACACTTTGTGGTGATATTCGTAATACCAACTCTAATGTTCATCGTTCAGTCCGTTTCTGTGGAACTACAAGTATAAAGACAACATTTTTCAAATTCAATGTTTTAACAGAAACCATGTAGACTTTGATTTGGAAAATGTGGTAACATCTAAATTTTGTTTCTTCTTAGTTTTTGTTTATTAATTATATTGCATAGATTATTATATTAAAACTATATTAAACGCTAGTAGACAGAATTTCAAATACTTTTACAATGTTCCTAAAAATGGGTAATAATAAGCGTAATGAAAATGTTCAATCAAGAACACAAAGAATATAACTTGGTTATGTATTTTTTTAAACTAAAGTTGGGAACTTAAAGGATATACTTGTATGCTGTGTAGAATTTACAAGCTATTAGATTCTACTTGTCAACCAACCACCAGTATTTGTGTTTATTTTTTTAGACTGAGACTTGCATCTCTATTGAATTTGAATTTTGAATCTGTCTTGAGATGTTTCTGAGGCATCAACATTAATGGATTAGCTCTTTTGAACCTGTGATATAATATTGGTATGGCTGAATTGTTTAATTGAACGAATCCGGTATGTACATCTTACTTAAGTATAACAAAAATTGATACAGTAAAGTGTGCGAGTCTGTCATGGATCAGCAATGTGAAAACTGATAAAAATTAACATCGCTTAGTCACATGAAATTGTATCATGTTTTCTAAGAAATGATAGATATATGTTTTGTGGGCATCTACTTAAATTGTTAATTGAAGATAAGGGCGGTTGAAAGAAAAATCGCATTACATATTTGAAACTCCAAACCTGTGGGTTTCTGTTGCGCTATTTTGGGATACTATGGCGCCTTTATAAAAACCATCAATATCAAAATAACCCTAACTATAGACAGTGCAAATATACTCGTATATAACTAACTTTAAATTTCAACTTTCTAATAAAAATTTCTTCTGAGAACCTGGCGGACAAATTTTCATATCTGGATTGAATCATCTCAAACTAAATGCTTCCAGATTTGTGAAATGTATGTGAGTTGCGGTGGAACTGATGTTTATGTTCCGTGCTGTTGCCTTTTTTTTTTTTTAAAAAAAAGATTCGTCATACATGAGCTAATTTTTGTACATATTTACGGTTATCAGCAAATAATAATTACACACAACAATAAAAACAAAATATTCAAGTACTTGGGTGCATAGAAAACTCTATGTCTAGTTCACTTGAAAGATATGAAAGGTAGTGGAATAAGTATTATAAGTGACTCTAAGAAAAGACAAAACGTACAGTAACGTAATTTATAAATACATATAAACAAGAACGAAAAACAAAAAAAAAAAAAAATTTGCAGCATTAAATGCCTTAAACATTTCTGAGAGACTTAAAAGATGTTAATTACAATTTATTATTTGTTTCGGTCCATTTATTAAATATGATCCACCACCCGAAGCAACAGTAACCTGTGCAGCAACGTGTATAGAAATGGCACTAGGACTACCAATATAAATGACTGGCGATAGAGATGTACCATAATCGGACAAAAACAAGCACCATTTAACTAAAGGATCAAGTATTAACGATGTGGTTCTCCACTGAAATGATCAATGATTATATATTTTCTCATATAAAAATACTTTGTAGCTTTCCACAATCTATACATAACAACACTTGGCCTCATATTCCGATTTTTAGTGAGACCTTACCTCATTTTAGTGGATGAATCACTTCTTATCACTCAATGAACCGAATTCTTTAGAACGAATCGATTGCGTCAAAGCGACTGTTTGCAAATGAATTTTTTTTGTTGAAAATTTGAAACGAAACATTCGCCGCCAGGCCGAGTGCACAACTTTTGTTTTGTAGTCACTGCACTGCTGAACGAAGAATGTTGGGAATTATAATATGCTAGGCGAAAACAGCATAGAAAATGCAGGGTAGTACTGTCGACCACGCTATTTATTGTCTACTTAGGCTCAAAGCTCTTCGTAGCTGGCTTTGAGTATGGTCAAGTCACTAGAAGGTATCCGTGTAGAAAAACTAGATTGTCGCATATTAATTGAAATAAACTTACTTAAAAACATGTCCATCGAAAACAAGAAAATAAAAATACTTAAATGAATAGTTAAAAAATATTTTTACAAACAACTTTTTATTGAATTTTAAATGCTCTAAAAAGAAGAAAATACATTTTCAAACAAATTAAACCAAAGCGAACCCGTAATTATGTTACATTACACAATTCTATCTTCTTCTATCTACAATATCTTCTTTCTATATAATAAAAACCAGGAAAAAGAATGTTAAACCCGCCTATGCACTTCACAACCCTTAGAAAACGTTTTAGCCTACGTTACAGCAATACAGCATTCATAAATATTTGATTATTGATTTGACTTATGTTTAGGGTATACTCAGTACACATACAGTATTTCAACACTGAGACCGAAATATTTGTATGGGAGCTTTACGATCATAGATCATAGTAATCATATGATCTTGAAATTTACACGGTTGAGTTAGGCACTTATAGTGTCCAAATTTCAGTGCAAAAAAACAAAAAGTTTTTCTAACATGAACCTGAATTTGTATGGGAGGTACCTCCTAGTGGTCCCATATGGCTCATGGCCACAAATGTCCAGCGCCTGTATCGGAAGCTTATAGTGTCCAATAAGAACCAGAATTTTAATGATGGGTTTGAATGGAAGGTACCTCCCCTAGTGGTCCGACTTGGCTGGTTCCGACAAATACATTGTGTCTAGTAAAAAGAAAAGTTCTTGCAAAATTTCAGCTCTCTAGCTCAAACACTAAGGGACTAGTTTGCATATATACAGACGGTCAGACGGACATGGTTTAATCAACTTTTTTCGTCGAGCTGATCAAGAAGATATGTACACCGGTCGGCATAAGTATTTTGTCAAAAAGCAATTCAAACTTTTTGTGGTTCTGTTACAGTCCAGCTTCATGTAACGGAACTTTTATTATGCTTTATTCTTTGCTCCAATATTTAGCTATATTCATGCAAAACATTTTGTTAGTTTCTTCATGCATTCTTTTTCTGAAGAGAGAAATGCAGCTTGAGAGAGAATTTTATAACGGCATAACTATTTTGACATCACGTGATTTCATAATTTTTCGCTATTTTACTTAAAGTTCGTAGCGTTGTGATCAGTGTTTTTGACGAAGAAATCATATTTAATTATAAAAGAATAAAAAGGTTTAAAAAAAAAAATATGGTGAATATATCTGAATTAAGTGCCATTATCTGAAATTGTAACAAAGTTTAACTTGGGGATTTCAGTTATAAATTACGCTAAGGAATATAATTTATCACGCCAAACGTATATTATCAACTAAATAAATATAAAAAAAAAACAAAACAATTTACGAACTTGTGTCGATCTGGGAGAAAGCGAAAGACCACAAACCATGAAGAGCGGCTGATCGTACGAAAATTTAAAGGCAACCTATTCAAAACACCCAAAGCTGCAGCTTTAGAGTGGAATATGGGCATAAGGAATCATATAAGCGTAAGAACAATTCGTAGACGTTTAAATGATGGTAATATGAAGGCATAACCCCAAGAAACAAAATGAAACGCTTGGAATTTGCCATAAAGTTAATTGGCAGGCCCCTATCATTTTGGCTTAGTATACTCTGGACAGATGAGAGTACTTTAGAGTACCACTCATCCCAAAACAATTTTTTGTTAGATTAAACTACAAAACTAGACAGAAAGCTGCACCTGTATTTGAAAAAGTAAGCCATGGTGGTGGCAGTATTATGAATCAATTCAATTTCGGTTAATGGTTTGGGAGATTTGGTTCCCATTGATGGTTCATTGAATCCAAGCCAATATTTGAGGATTTTGAATGGACATGCATTTCCCTCAAGTGATAGGTTAATCGAAGAGGAATTCTTTCTTCAATAGGACAACGCAACTTGCCATAAGAGCAAATTGATAAACACATTCTTGTCAGAAGTTGGGGTCGAAAAGTTGGATTGGCCACCCAAAGTCTGGATTTGAATGTAATTGAAAATGTTTGGTCATACCTGAGGCGGAAGAGTTCCGCTGATGTAATTAGAACGAGACAAGAAACTATCACAGAGCAGAGGTCACAAAGGGCTGGAACGAGATTCCGGTACACTTTCTCGATTCCTTTGTGGATTCCATCCCGAATCGACTCCAGAAAGTGATAAATTCTAAGGGAGGATACATCTTGTATTAATACTGACATATTTTATTAAAATCCCTAAAGTTTAAAGTAATCCTTTGTTGTTACGATCGTAAACAAAAACATGTCAAAATACTTATGCCATTCATTGATTTTTCTTCTTAATTTAAAACAATATAAAAGAACTTTTGAAATGTATAAATATAATTTTTTCTAAGTAAAATATCGATTACTTACTCAACAATTTTTTTTTTAGATTTTTGCATTATGTAGATTTCAAATAAATTGAATAAAAGTGGAGTGTCTGCCATGTCAAAATACTTATGACGACCGGTGTATATACACTTTATGGGGTCTTCGATGTCTCCTTCAGACAAAATTATAATACAATAATATTCATTGCGTGAGGAGTTTAAAAATGCAATCATTTTATTGTTTCCAGAGTTTTTTTTTTTTTTTTTTGTTGTAAACACATATTGGATTTAGTAAAATACCAAGAAATTTCATTACACGGAAAAATTTGCCAACAAAAATTTGAGTTCTTGATTTTGACGGCGTAAGGAAATGCATTCGGCGTCAAATTTTTGCCTTATCTGAAGCAATTCAAGATAAATTTTAAGTTCAAATTCGAGTCGTTTCCATAATTTCAACTTATTTTCGGAAATAATTGTACGAAATGTTTTCCAGAATGTATAAATTTTTTTACTTGACATTTGTATGAAGTTAACCATACCCTTCCTAATAGCCAAGAAGCGATTATACATTTGTTCGTTCTTTTCATAACTATAGATCCTCATTGCATGCCTAACCAGGGTTGGTTCCATAACCAAATAATGATTTGGGCAAACAGCTTTCGCCTTTGTTTCATCAGTATCAATGACTTTTTGATTATCATAAAAAGTAGATCTTGCTTTCTTTATAGCTTCATCCAGATCAGGGTAGATTGATATTCTTGACACATCGGAACTCCTATTGCCTTCAGTATAAATGACTTCAATACAAGAATCACGGTCCTTTTCAAGACGACAGTTCGGACAATAGGCATATGGCTTAAAAATTCTAGTCAATTCTAAAACATCGTCCACACTATGAACCCGAAGTGCATCAAATATATAATCTAAACGTATAAGGCGATTTTCCCTATTTGTTAATGATTCCATTATTTTCAGCACACGTTTCTCGATAAGAAAACCACTTTGATCGCTTAATTTCCGCAAGATGTTACGCATTAGACGCATTGTGGATTCGGGTACATTTTTGAAATCTTCAATTAAAGGAGCACCGCGACGATGTTTCTTAAATAAGATATTATTTCTGTATACAAGATTGATATTACTTAGACATAGATCGGCTTCTTTAAAGGGTATGCACAATTGTTGCTCATGCAATATACGATCTATTTGTATAACAGTTTTCATATCTAACTGTAGAGCATTATAATTCATATCCCAAATATTATCGAACGTTTTCTTATTTGTCATACGCATTAAGTGCGAATGCTTTTCCAATTCGCTTATCTCACGATGCAATCGATTTATATTTCTGTTTAGAGTTTCTATCCGACGAGAACTGTCTGTAATAGTGTCTTTTAATTTATGACGCATTCTAGCGACTTTTTCATGCAATTGGCTCACACGACGTTTCCGTTGATTTATTAAAATCGAATTCTCATCGTTTCGTTTCCGTAGAATTTGATAATTGTAATCGAGTTTCTCTGAATTCATGAACACTGCATCTTTTGCCTTACGCAATTCCAATTCCAATTTTTCATATTCTTTTTCCAACCGTATACGTGTATTTTTTGTTAATTCTTCTTGTTGAATGGATACATTTTTGGTTACATCATTAAAAAAATCATTTTGGATATTTAATGCTTCCAATTTATCCAAAATATTTTGATGTGTAGTATTGAGGTAAAAATGCCATTTCTCATTAGCAGTGATGGCAAATATTTGTCGTTCATCTTCGACGGTGTTCTCCAATAATTGAATATGATGTTTATAGGCTGCGTTCATTAGGTCAACTTGATTGTTAATTCGTTCCGAAAAGCAAGTTATATCATTACCTTGACGAATTCTATCCATTTCGAATTGATGTTCTAACTTGTCTATCTGGTTTTGAATATTCTGAATCAGGTTGTCTTTGCTTTCAACGATTCCTTCAATAAGTTTATGTTGTTCTTGCATCTGTAGCCATATTTCAAAGGGTTCATCAGTTGCTTTCATTTCATCCCAAAGATCTGCAAGCTCATTGTGCTCGTCATTTGAAAAAATAACTTCGGCTTTTCTTTTATTGTGCAATTGGTGTCGTAGCAGATTTGCCTTTTTATATCTATCGTATTCATGAAGATCAACGGCAGCCCGTATATTTGTGGCCAATTCCTTACCAAATGTCAATAATTCGCCTAAATGTTTATCGCTGAATAATAATTGCTGTTCAACTTGACTAATTTGTGTTTTTGGCCTCTTCAAGATGGACTTAGGATGGTTATTCACGGCAGCATCACGTGAACGCATAACCGATTTAAAAGAACGGACATCACTGTTCTTGATGAATTCGGAACAATGTGCTCCTGATACTTTGAAATCGTCAATGCGATCTGCAAATGATGGCCAACTATCGGGTATATCGGAAATATCCTCCTCTTCGTATTCTTCTAGTTCGTCAAGTCCTTCAAAAATTTCGCTTTGGGAAGATGTGACTTCGCTTTCATTGAGGATTTCATTCTTACTCCAGGAATCCATTCTTAGGTGTTTTTGTTAATTTTTTTCTGATATTATTTTTTTTTACTTTTTTTTTTTTTTGTTGTTTTGCTGTGTGTGAACTCAATTGAATCTGAATTTAACAACTACTGATTGACAGATAATAATTACTTGGGTTCCTTACGTTAAAATTTATTTCTACTAAAGAATATTGTTTAATATTGGTTTTGGAAAATGTTATTATAAATCAAGCTGAGCTTTGCAAATTTATATTTTATTTAATGCAATTAGATTTTTACAAAAAAATTAAAAGCCCTAACGATCAATACACAGCATACAATCAAAATCAAATGTTCTGTAGCAAGGGTTAGACACGAATATAAGAGTTTCGCTTTACACACTATTTGCCAATTTCCAGTAATCTCTAAGGGGCGTTCAATTTTTTTAGCCACATTGGAAACGTTTAATCGATTCAGAATCCAACGAAGGTGTTCTTTATTTTACACACCTGTCGGTCATGCACCTATTTTATGACCACATTTCGTGATACAATATTAAATTAAGAAATAAATGTGACCAGCAACAACATGTTCAAATAGACTTATAAAATTTGCTATCATTTTATCTAGTGATGATAGATTTGCAGTGTCGCCTTTTAATATTTCTAACAATGTCAACAACATATCTGATTCATGCCAATGAATTGGTATTGTTCATCTAAGCCAACAATATTGATGCCATGCTTATTAGTGAATCCCACCTTTCCAGTAGGTCCTACTATAAGCTTTATGGGTATTCGCTACTTTTAGCAAACCAACCCCTGGCTCCACATAGGGATATGGGACCGATCAGTCATAAAACACAATTTTTTAGCTTCCACTACTGAGGCTCCAACTGGCGCTCCTACATACTATCCATACAAGCACCGTTCTCCTAGCCCAATTGATTTAGCAGTTTACGGAGGGATTCCATCAAAGCACCGAGCTCGGATCAGCTTCCTTTGGTCGATTCGGAGGTTGTACCCAGTGATCTCTACCCATATCCATATCTTAAGACCCTGGGCATTAGAGCTTTCATACAAATATTTCGGTGCCAAGTGCACACTACCTGAAACATCAATCAATAATATAATATTTCTGTATGCTCAATCAAAGGAGCGTAGACAAAAACATAGAAGAGTATTAAGTAAACACATCTAGAGTAAATACCAAGAATTTTATTGCACTGAAAATTTTGCAATAAAAATATGAGTTCTTGATTTTCGAATGATAATGATAGCATATCGGGATGTAAGTTGTTGTCACGATAAATTACTTCTATGGAAGATTCGCATTTTCACAATTCGGACAATAGGCAAATGTTACTCAATTCTAAAATATCGAACACTCTGAACTGACGAAGTGCACCAAAAATGTGATCCGAACTTTTTTCCTTATTTTCGTATTCTTCCATGACTACGTTCCTCGATAAGAAAACCATTAGACGCATTGTTGATACCGGTACATTTTTGAAATTTTTGCAGGAATGTCTCTTAAATAAGATTTTTATTTACAAGGTTAATATATCTTATACTCGTACATTGTTCGCACTCCTTAAAGGGCATGCTTAATTGTTGCTCATGCAATATACGATCTATTTCCATCACAGTATTCATATCTAACTGTAGAGCATTACTAAACAGTGTCAAACGTTTTCTTATTAAAAGCGAATGCTTTTCCAAATCACTATATAATTTAAGCGCGATCCGGCGGAGTTCTCGTCGAGCGAAGCATGGATTCACTGGTACACAATCACCGAACGATATTGCTCTTTTTCCATTTTTGTAAAACTGACCGACACGCTCGCTTTCAAAGGCTATCAAAACAAAACTAATGAAGGGAATTGACTGAAACTTTGAGAGTAGGCTACTAAAAGGATGTACTGCACGATGGTAACACTCTTTTGTAATAGCAGCGCCATCGGGCGGTGAGCCTAAGTACTTGTTGATTAACCCTTGTACGACGAGACTGTCTGTGATAATGTCTATTAATTTATAGCGCATTCTAGCGAATTTTTCATGCAATTGGCTCACATGACGTTTCCGTTGGTTAATTAAAAACAAATTCTCATCGTTTCGTTTCCGTAGTATTTGACAATTGTAATTGAGTTTCTCTGAATTCATGAATACTGCATCTTTTGTCTTACGCAATTCCAATTTCCAAAATTTTTCAAAATCCTTCTCCAACCGTATACGTGTATTCTTTGTTAATTCTTCTTGTTGATTCGATATATGTTTGGTTAGTTCTTTATAGAAATTATTTGGATCTTCAACCCCTCCATTTTATTCATAATGTTTTGATTTGTAGTCTTGAGGAAAAAATGCCATTTCTCATATGCACTGATGACAAATATTTGTCGTTCATATTTATTATTTTATAGGTCTCTTCCATTAGTTCAACTTGTTTGTTAATACGTTCCGTAAAGCAAATCATATCGTTTGCTTGACAGATTCGGTTTAGTTCAAATTGATGTTCTTACTTGTCTGCAGGATTTTGAATATTTTGTATAAGGTTGTCTTTGCTGCATTTGTTGCCATAACTCAATGGGCTCGTCAGTTTTTTCCATTTCTTTCCAAAGTCGTAAAAGCTCATCGTGATCGTTTTTTGACAACAAAATTTCGGTTGTCGTGTCTGTATTTAATCGCTTGAGTACGTCTTTTCCCTTTTATATCTATCGTATTCATTACGAACAATGGCCACCCGGATATTTGAGATCAATTCCTGACCAAATGAGTGTAACTTAGCTAAATGGTTATCGTTTAAAAATAATTGGTGATGGACTTGAATTATTTATTATTATTATATTTGTTTTTGCCTTTTCAAATTGGACTTAGGACGGCTATTAACAGCGACATTACGTGCACGCATAACCGATTTAAAAGAACGAACATCATTGTCCTTGATGAATTTGTAAAAAGTTTTTCTAGTACTTTGAAATCGTTAATGCGATCTACAAAAGATGGCCAACTATCGGTTAAATCGGAAATATGTTTCTCTTCCTATTCTTTTAGTTCGTCGAGTCCTTCAAGAACTTCGTTTAGGGAAGTTCTGACATCACTTCTTTTCATAAGTTTTTTTTTTTTCTTTTTTAATAAATTATTTTATTGTATTTATTGTATATGTTGTATTGTTTGTGTTTCCTTTTGTAATATTTAACAACTACTGATTGACAAATTATAATTATTTGGGCCGCTTAGTTGTAATTTATAATTTCAACTGTACTAATGAGAAACGTGTTTATAACACATTTGACGCATAGAATTGTGCATTGAAAGCCATGCCAGATTGGATTTTTAGGGAAATTGAAAGGACCAACGAATGAACAAAAACCTTAGGGGGAATCAAAAATGTGAGGTAGGGAAAATAAAATTGTATTAAAAGTAATAGTTTAACATAATGAGAGAAGTAAAGGGTAACACCTAAGTACATATGTACTACAAATATCCATAATTCTCTTCAGTGTTTAAATAAATCAGAATTTGTATTAACAACAATTCCATTTTATATGATAATTCTAATGAATGGTTTCTTAATTTTTTCATTGTAGATGAAAAATGTCGTGCGTCCACGCTACTATTCTTCAGAATTGGGTATACGGGAGAAGTTATTCATTGCTGTCATAACATCCCAAACGAATATAAACAGTTTGGCGACCGCCTTTAATCGGACTACAGCACATTTGGTCAATAAAATAAAATTTTTCATTGATGCGGATAGCGTCAAGACCAACTATAAATTAAAAAACATTGTTGGTTTTACGGATACACGTGAGAATCTGCGTCCATTTCATGTTATCAAATACATTGCCGATCACTATTTGGATGATTATGATTATTTTTTACTAGTGCCAGACACTGTATATGTAGATGCACGTAAACTGAAGACTCTGCTCTATCATATGAGCATCACATTTGATCTCTATATGGGCACAAGCATAGCACAAGTTTCAGTTGCAGCAGCAACTTCATCTTCATCGAATGCTGCTGAAAATTTTGGTGGTCATGCAGCAAAACACATTGATGCTGCAGCTGCGGAAGCGGCAGCTTTTGGTTCTTCGGCTGATAATGGTGATATCGGTCGAAATGATCGAAATTATTGCTCTTTAGAAGCTGGTATACTATTGAGCAGTGGCGTCATTCGTAAAATGCGTAATCTCGAGTGCGGAATGGCATAACAAGCGATCATAGTATCAATATTGGTCGCTGTGTGAAATATGCGAGCAATGTTGATGCCTGTCAGGATACTTTTCAGGTAAGTTTTTAAAAAGCATTGATAATAATCGGACTTTAACTAAAAAGTATCGAAAATTCACTTCAGATAAGAAGGATTATCTATCAAGTATAAGAGTTTATGAAATAGAAAAAGGATTATTAATTTATTTATTTCATCCAAGCAGGATGTTTCTTTCTTTTGAGAACTAACTTTTTGACTAATGTAAATATATGTCCTGGGGTAAAAAACTTACAATTGGAGAGCCCCCTCATGCGTCTTCTCATGACGAGACAATAACTGTTGCAATTTATGTTTTTTAGATATGTTAATGTCAGTGAACCAAAACTAATCTTCTGTCTTGTCTTGTTTCGACTGAGATAAGAACGTTATATCGGATGATATCTTTGTATTTATATAAAAATGAATGTCGAAACCTGTACGAATGCTCATCAATTGAAAACGGCTGAACTAATTTTTTTTTTTTGTAATGGGGTCACCAAGTTGGTTTATGCTTCAGTTGGACCGTGGCCTGTATCGAGATACAGGCACTTTTTTACAAAATTTTTAACATTTTTTTATCTAGTGCACACTTTACTAAGCCGATTTTAATAATATATTTTTTAAATAACGAATGCTAATTTCAAGAGTTCCATACTTATTTTTTTCTGTTTTCACGTTTAATTATATTTAAATATAACTTTTTTGAAAACCACTGCCAGACCAAGCATAAGAAGTTTTGTATTGCTTTTTTTTCTTTGGCTGTTGTTATTGTTGTATTTTCCTCCGAGTACGCTCTTTTGCGCTCTTCAGTATCTTATATGCATTTAAAGTGCGACAAGAAAGAGGCAGTGTTTCGTTGTTTGTTCTTTGTTTTGTTTGTGTTTAGGCTATTGATCAATTTTGGTTTATTCATGAGGGAAAGGGCCGGGTTAACGTGTACCAAAAACCAAAATGTTTTCTGTTATTGTTTTCTTTCTTCTTTTGCGTATTTTGTTGACTTAGTGGAAGGTGTGAGTAATTTGAAAATTTAAAATTTGAAATATACAGTAACGTGCAAAACTGAGCAAATTTTTACAAATTTAACTTTAAGGCGCTGTAAAAATATTAATACCCAATCCAATTCTACAAAAGTAATTTCTTTGTTTAATTCTTAAACGAAATAGCTTAGAAATACTTAAGAGACTAATTCAACAAGAAACAAAAAAACTTAAGAGAACTGCTAGTGTTTGCACGTTTCGCACTTATGGTGCTTAAAGCGCCGATTAAATAAATGCAAAAATATTAACCGTTATTGGTTTAGTCTGATCTTCGTTTGCTTTTTACTTTTGGTTTTAATTATAACAAAGTGTTTGATGTTAAAGCATTGCTTATTAATTGCTTATTATGAGGAAAATAAATATTGATTTAGAAAAATAGTATCGTGGTATTAACTGAGAGTGGAAATTCCACAAGATTAATAGCCAAACAATTGAATATAAGCCAACGCACTGTAGTTAAAGTGAAAAAGCGACAAAGTGTGGTATGTGCGGCAAATGTTGGAGGACGGCCGTGAATACTGTCGGACTCAGAAGCACGTTTAATGGAACGGGAAATTCTAAAAGACAGTTCTACGACACCAAAGCAAGCTGCCGAAGAGTTAAATGAGACAGTCAGTCAAACACACCGCCAATATCGTCAAGGAATGGCTGTCCCAGCAAAATTTCCAGACAATGAAGTGACCTGCACAATCTTCCGACCTCAATCCAATTGAAAATTTGTGGATGATATTATAATGAGGCGACTGAGAAAGTATAAAAGGGCTCCTGGGAACATGGAAGAACTGTGGCATCGTGCACAACATGAATGACAAAAAATTCTCCACACTTTTATTGAGCATCTTGTTGAGAGTATGCCCAAGCGTATTAAAAGTGTAATTAAATACTAGTAAGAACGTTATCTTCGACTATGCCGAAGATGAAAAACTCTTCACGGGACGCAGTGAATGTTTCATTGTAGTATTCAAATGGGTGGTTTGTATGGGAGGTTCCCACCTAGTTTTCCGATTCGGCTGGTTCTGGTTGTCTTGGAAACTGATAGTGTCCAAGTTTCAGTTCGATAAGACAAAAGTCAAAAAAAAAATTTCTAATAAACATTAATTCAAATGGGTGGTTTGTATGGGAGGTACGCCCCCTGTTGATCCGATTGGTCTGGTTCCGACAAATGTCCTGCGCCTGCCTTGGAAACTGATAGTGTCCAAATTTCAGTTCGATAAGACAAAAATCAAAAAAAAAATTCTAATAAACATTAATTCAAATGGGTGGTTTGTATGGGAGGTACGCCCCCTGTTGGTCCGATTGGTCTGGTTCCGACAAATGTCCTCCGCCTGTCTTGGAAACTGATAGTGTCCAAATTTCAGTTCGATAATACGAAATCAAGTTTTTCTAATAAGAACCTGAATTTGAATTTGGGTTTGTGTGGGAGCTATACGATTCAATTCAATCTTGAAATTTACCGGGTTTGTATGAGAGATACCGCACCTAGTAGTACGATTCGGCTGATTCCGACAAATGTAAAACGCCTTCTGAAAAGAAATCTTTGCGTAAAATTTCAGCTATCTGGCTGAAAACTGAGGAACTGTTTTACATGCAAATGGACAAACGGACATGGATTAATCAACTCGTCTCGTCGAGCTGATCAAGAATATACTTGTATGTATCTTATGTGGTATGCGACGTCTCCTTCTGTGTGTTGCAAGCTTCATAGCAAACTTATTATACTATTCACTACGTGAAGATACCGCATTGAACCTGCCTTGGGATGCATGCGGCCCGTAGTCGGCAGGTTGGTCAATTCTGATCTAAAGCATATGGCATGTGAAATTATTCCTGAAGCCTTGACAAAAACAATTTTGAGAACATATGATCCAAGGATGCCCTAAAAATGCGTTCCCAACCAAAAAATGAACAAAATTATAAGTGAACAAATAATATGGTATTGTTATGACATTTCTTCATGTCGGAAATTATGTTATATTTCTCGTATTCTCAATCCACAACCATTTATTGTGGCTCTCTAAATAGATCATGCGTGTTTGTAATGATGGTGGTGCAGGGTATGAACTAGCGAACTACGGCGCCCTTACGTGTTTTCAACCAACTTAACACGTGCTTTTCTTGTCTTCTTCTTGTTAGTGTTTCGGTTATCACTTTTAAGTGTTGTCTGCTGCTGTCTTTGGTAATTTAATACATTATAATCTGATTTTTGTTTTTGTTATTATTTCGTCATTGTTTTGTTTCTTTTTTTCTTTTGCTGTTATGTACTTTAAAAAAAACAAAAAGCTATTTTTTTTGCTTAAAAAATTTTGCCGGTGACTAAACCTAAGACCTCACCATCGCATATGAAAAATAAATCAAGCAGACACGACAAAACAACATTCAGAGACATAAACATAGACATATACGATAAGAAATGTATATGTATGTAGATCTTGTACCTATGTATATATTTATACCATATACATATTGTATGTACTTATTTGTGTGTACTGCCTTTCGATCTTTTTTGATTGAAACTTAAGTAATCCATTTCTTCAATTTGGTTTCTCTTTAATACTTGCCAATTTATTTATTAAATTTTCATTGCTATAATTCATACGCTAGGTTGTTAGTTTTGAACTTGGATCTTGTTGTTTATAATAATAATAGTTATAATACATATTTCCTTAATAAATTTTTCATCCATAGCTTCTGATATTTTAAATAAACTCTGAAGCCTTAATCTAGTTACGTCTTGATCGGGATTATTGAATTGTTTGCACTTGTAGTAAAAGTAGTCCATAACACAAGAGGACAGGTTGATTATACGTATGTAAGTACAATAGATGCATATGCAACTTTTAAATTGAATGTGCTAAAATTTATTTTTTTATGTCCATTTGAGTAAAAGAAGTAAGTAAGTACATAGCAAAAAGTAAACAAAACAAGTATAAAGAAGTTTAACTTCGCCTATGCCGCAGTTGATATACTCTTCACGCAGAAAACGTTTTTGCCTACGCTCTGTGAAACATTCAGAAATATTTAATTATTGATTTGATTTATGTTTAGGGTATAGTCAGTACACATACATCATTTCAACACAGACCGAAATAATTGTATGGGAGGCTTACGATCCAGTAATCTAGATCTAGAGTCTTGAAATCTACATGGTTGTTGAATATGAAACAGACACTTATACTGTTCAAATTTCAGCTCGATAACACAAAAAACAAAAAAGCTTTTTTAATAAAAACCTAAATTTCGGTTTGGGTTTGTATGGGAGCTATACGATCTACGCTCTTGAAATTACGCATTTCATGGATATTGTTTAGAGACTTATAGTATCTAAATTTTAGTTCAATACGACAAAAACAAAAAAAGTTTTTCTAATAAGAACCTGAATTTAAATAGGTGGTTTGTATGGGAGGTACCCCCCTAGTAGTCCGATTCGGCTGGAAAAATGTACTGCGTCTAGTAAAAAGAAAGGTTCATGAAAAATTTCAGCTCTCTAGCTCAAAACTGAGGGACTAGTTTGCATACATGCGGACGGACAAACGGACATGACTTAATCAATTCGTCTCGTCGAGCTGATCAAGAATATATACTTTATGCGGTATCTGATGTTTCCTTCGGCCTGTTACAAACTTCATGACAAACTTATAATGCTATTGGCTGTCCCGGTGTGCATTGCTACTCCATAGCTTAAAAAAAAATTATATATATAGTACATATGTGAGCCATAACGCCGAGTAAAACATTTAGTTAGATAAGAAAAGTTTGATTCTGTGATGTGGCGATTCGGGACAGAGCAACGTATAGCTGGTTATAAAAAAACATTTCGTTACGGAGATTCTCCACAGGCATGAAATGTCCTTGTGTCCATATTCTGACTGGAAACTGAACTCGTAAGAGAGGATCTTAAATATTTAAGTGTTGTATTGATAGTATCAATATGAAACTTGTGTGACATTGTACAGTCGTCCCATATAAGCGATGCTCTCTGAAGAACATTAGCTGTTTTTTTTTAAAAGAACATGCGCAAGTCTGTTCCGGTAAAAAATTTAGTGACAGCTCAAATGTAAAATGAGCTGTTCTCCCTCTACACAGAAGAGTGGCTGCGATGCCTGAAAAACCGACCGCAACAGCAATTTTGTGTTCGCTT
This sequence comes from Amiota minor, assembly GCA_037043295.1. Classification (NCBI taxonomy): domain Eukaryota; kingdom Metazoa; phylum Arthropoda; class Insecta; order Diptera; family Drosophilidae; genus Amiota; species Amiota minor. The sequence continues at coordinate 129,448 of JBAMAW010001602.1, forward strand.
CAGATTTTAGCTAAAATTACACAAGTCAAGAAAGTTTTACCAGTTCCTCCAGGTGCGCCCATAAACAAAAAAAAAAAAAAAATTTTTCTTGTGCTGTGGCTTACACTGTCAATTATCTTCCGAAAAATACTTCGCTGCACTCCTGTTAATTTTGGTTCGTTTTATTATGTGAGTTTTCGGGGATAGGTTCTGGCAAACCGAAATCTTTTAAACAGTGTTCTCCATAGGAAAAAACAATATTTTCAAGAAGAGTCCATTATTAATAATATTGTCATTAAAATCAATGTCATGTTGATTACTGAGCTCTTTCGCGTGATGTAAAACATCTTCACAAAAATGTTTACGGATATTCTTTTGTGTACTAATACCCGTATTAGACGATTGATTCTTATTTGGTTTCCACATTAACAACGATCACAGCGACGAAGCGACTCTCGCACTTAAATAAAATATATTTTAATTTAAAAAATCAAAAAAGTAAGTTTGCCGCTTGATTTTTACGGCAAAAATATTATATATTATATTATTATTATTACAAAATATTAAATTATTAAATTTGGTTCAGTATAGATTGCGTGAAAGCGTTACATACAATGCCCATATAAGCAATTTTATATAATAATATAGATTCACTGCGTGAAGAGTATAATAACTATCAAAATCGTTCATTAGACTCTCTCTATTAAGGCAAAATGGTTAGCGAAAATAATAAACAAAAGCAGCTCTCATTCACTTTTTATCTGATTTTTTCTTATTATGTACATATGTACATACAAACGTGACTAGCCTTCGAAGAAACTCATTTGAATAGATTTGGACCAGCAAGCTAGAAAAAAGCGGTGCAATGCACATATTTTGGAACGATAAAAAATAAATTTGCTTCGAAATAATACTACCAAAAATTTACTACAACCTATAAGCAAAGAATTTCATGTTTTTTCAGATACAATGTTGGATTAATACGTCTAAATTCTGATTATATGATGAAATTTTATTACCGACTTAATGGAGAAAACAATGTTGCCCTATGCTAAAGAATGTATGACTTTAAGATGGATATTGATCCGAATGCATACTACATACTTCAAAGTTTGTCAAGAATTGGTTTCAACGGTGTGACCATGCTACCCTGTGGCTATGGTATGAGATACCGTCGATAGCCGAATCTCATAAAAGTTGACAATATCAGCTAATATTATACCAAAAGATTTTTAATTTTATCACTGGATGTGTTACTTATTTGTCCATTCATCATACGAGTATATTAAGAGACTATCGTAACTGAAAATTGTTCTTGTTTTAATCAAAATGAAGTTATAAATAAATTGCTTCTTTTTTCTAAATAGTAATTTCATAGCAAAGTATAATTTAAAGAATCGCTTATTATTTTGTAAATGATTCCTATACGGTATAAGGTATACATTCCTTCTTATGAGACCTATGTCTTAGTATGGTAAGTTTAGCACGGTGCACATTTGTAGAAGTTGATTTTTATCATAAAAATAATATATGGATATCGATAAGGAAGAAGAAAAATTTACAATATGGTACTTAGTATTATGAACAAATAGATTGAGTGTCAAATATGGAATAAAATAGTTTTTAAGTATTAAGCCTTCAAATCTGCGTTGTCCTTTGGGATATGAATATCTAAGCCTTGAATAAGTTTGGATTTCAATTTCTCCAGTCCTTCGTATTTGTGTTCCGCTAAGAACGGAAGTTTTAATATGAGGTTAATATAACTACAGGCAGGATCACCAATTAATTGTTTATCAATCGGTAACACGAAAAAATGCCTCTTATCTCTAGCAAGTACAAACCAATGGAAAAGCGACTGCAAACATACATAGTTATTTGTTACAAGTGTTGTTAGGTTTTGTTTTCTTATTAGTTTATCTATAGTAACTCGCACCATCTGTTGGAAAGAAATTGAGTTTTCTTTATTTTTATGAATTCTTTATGCATACATGTACATACAATATTTACCTTCTAAAAACTCAATTTTGAACACTACTTGATTGGTTTTTAGTCAATAATTTTACTTTTGTGCAATTATTATAAAATTCCCTTTTTTTATCTTTTACGAAGTTTAATTTCATGCCTTGAATATCCTAAATACATTGATAAACAAGTTTTTTATGAAAACAGTTCTATGGAAAGCCACATTTTAAAGTAGGTTTAATACGTTTTCACAAGACTTTACAAATAAAAATTATGCTAAACACTCTGGTTCCAATAAATAAGAGTTTTCCGTAAACTATTCATTTTTTCGCATATGAACAATAGAGGAAACAGATAAACGGCAAAGATCATCTACCATTATTAAATGTGTTTGAAGGAAGAAAAGGCTGATAAAACATAAAAAAAAATCCTTCGCTAAGAAAAACCATCAATGTTGGATGGTATATTTGCCATTGGTTTTAATTAAAGCTTGGAGTCAATTTTCCATTCACCAAAGTAGTCTATTTATATCAAAATCCTCATCTTATTGGATCAAGTCTGGACTTAAGATGTATCGAGAACTTTTGTGCACTGCAATGAGCAGCAAACAATATTCTAGACCTTATGTTCACAAAGTGGGCGACAACGCCCCATTGTAGGTGCTCTAGGCTTTCACGGGGGTGCAGTAGAAGGCTCAGAGCCAATTAGGCGGTGTTAAGGCAATTACAAAAAAAACAATCAAATCAGTTAATTTTTATTTTCAAGCCCAGGACTGCCAACCTGCGATCAGGGCAAGGAATAGTGCGGCCTAATGCGTCTCGCCAAGTTAAACTGATGACCTTTTGTTGTGCTCACCAACTTAAACAGATGACATAAAATTTGGGGCACTAGGTTTTTTTGTATGTTCTACACTATAAAGACTTATCTTTGCAATCGTAGTATTTGCATAATGTGATATTCATCTTTCTCCTTGATTAGAATTTTTGAGTCAACATTGTTATGCTCATTATATTAGGGTCAAAGCCTTTTGAGTAGATTCGTACTGTATGTATTGTATATAAAATCTTTTAGCAAGAAAAGGACTAGGACTGATGCCAGACTAGAAATTGTTAGTCGATTCACTTTTCTTGATAAATGATAATTATATTTTGTAACATATACTTATTGTATGTAGTCAATATGTAGTTGTTATAGATACAAGTATATAATATACATATGTACATACCATATGTATCTCCACTACATACTTCTGATTTTTTTTCTTTCTCAACAAATAAATGTATCAATTGTGTACATGCATTTAACTTGTCTTAAATAAGTAACGTTCCAACCAACATTCATGAGCCATTTATTTAAGATCTTTTCTTGTTTTAATGGCATAAAAAAGTAAACCAACATACAAAGCGTGGAATGCTCAATGATGAGTTAAGCCAAAAAATAGCATTCAAGAATATTGAAGAAGAACAAACAAAAAACAGGTAAAAAGAAGTTTAACTTCGCCTATGCTGATGTTGAATATACTCTTCAAGCACCCCCTAGAAAACGCACTCTGTGATAGAGCATTCCGAAATATTTAATTATTGATTTGAATTATGTTTAGGGTATAGTTTGTACTGACAGCATTTCACCAGTAAGACCGAAATACTTGTATGGGAGCTTTACGATCCAGTAATCCTAGGGTCTTAAAATCTAGACGGTGGTTGAATATGGAAAACTTATACTGTTCAAATTTCAGTTCGATAATACGATCTACGCTCTTGAAATCTACGCATTTCATGGACATTGATTAGAAACTTATGGTATCTAAATTTTAGTTCAATACGACAAAAAACAAGAAAGTTTTTCTAACAAGAAGCTAAATTTAAATTGGTGGTTGGTATGGGAGGTGCCCCAACCAGTAGTCCGATTCGGCTGGTTCTGACAAATGTACTGTGCATACACACAGACGGACATGGCTTAATAAATTCGTCTCGTCGAGCTGATCAAGAATATATGTATGTACTAGACAGCTGCATAGCTTCGCTCCCAACTGAAGTCCAATGAATAAATTCGAATTGAATTGAATTGAATTGAATTGAATTGAATTGAGTTAAAGCAAGACACGAAACGAATGAAATGAATGCGACTGTGTTTTGAGTTCGAAAACCGTCTGCATTCTGTGAAAAGAGAATTAGCCTGCAAAAAAAATGAGAACTTCGGCATAGCCGAACGCTTCCAAATTAATTCGAATTAATTGCGCATTGCGCGTTCTTTCATTTCGTTTGATAAGTGTGAAGTGCGCAGTCGTACAAGGAAATGAGCGGAGAGAAAGACGCAGACGAGTCGGTAAGTAGTTGTGCGTAGTTGTTGTTTTCTTTCTTCTTTTCTTTACGCACGGCACAACAATAACAACCCTTTGTTCTTATGCAAAACAAAAAAAAATGAATGCATTCGAATTAATTCGAAAACAACCTCTCATTCTACTCATTCAATTCATTCCTCTTTGTGTAAATGTTGTGCGACTGAGCCTGACGTGAGAGCACAAATTCACTCGAATTCTTTCGGCACTCAGTTGATATAGAGCATTGTTGATTCGAACGTCGATTTTTTCCAAACATGCAGACCTCTAGTATGTACTTAATGGGGTCTCTGATGTCGTCTTCTGCCTGTTACAAACTTCATGACAAACTTATAATACTATTCACTGCGTGAAGAGTATAATAAAGTGATGCGTAAGAATGAAAACTACAAGAAATTATTATAATATAGAATATGTGTATGTACTATTCATAGGCTCGTTTTCTTGGGGGCAATTTAGTAAGTTCAGATAGTCCCGAGCTAAAGAGGTCCCCGAACACAACAAATGTGTGAAAAAAAAATCTCATATTCTGATATATAAATTTATAAGCAGATTGGAAACAATTCGGATATCTCAAATGTTTTAAAAAATTGTTTATTTTGGGGGCCCTTAAATTTTGTTTTCCCAATTACAAGTCAAAACACGCCACTGCACATGTAGTTGGAATGTATGCATGTATGATCGTACAGAAAAGATATTGCGTCAAGCTTCACGCAGTGATATGTTATGTTAAATGCGAAGAAATACAAAATATCTTGGTACTCATAGAGTGGGGAAGGTAGAAAAAATACATTTTGATCGACAGAGGCAATGAGTATGACGATGCCTATGGTTATAAATTTCTTCATGCTTAGATGCTCTTCCTCTCTGGTCTTTTTGTTTTCTTTATACATTCCGGACACCTGTCACACCATAGAATAGCAAATGATAAAGTGTATAAATTACCAAGTGTCATTCATATGGTGGTAAGTCATACTAAATTCTAAGAACCAGGCAGAGAGGAAAAATGTATGATTGAGTGAGTGACTGGTCTACATATCGCGTGTGAGGCGTTTCATTGCAATTTCTTGACTTGACTCTCTACAATCCCTCTAATCCCATTCTATCTAATCCCATTAACTCAAATATCATTACAAAATATTGTGAAATATTTTTATCTTCGGAACTGTGTGACAATAAAAGCCTGTTTTCTCCAATATGTACTAAGAGACAAGTTTACATGGTATACTTTTCATTGTGATTGCAGCTGCTGATCATGTGTCGTGGGGTCTCTGAAAATCTCTTTAATTTTCTACAATCATCTTGACATTGCGATATTTAATTTCCTCAGTCCTCTGCATTTATGTATATGGACATCAATTGTTGGCTGGCAAATTGATCTTCGTCTTTACTAACATTCGAATTGCAATTCAATTAATTTGTTGTGTATTATTTTGCTTTTAAATTTAAATTTTTATGACAGAAATTTACTTGAACTCTTGAATGTTGTTATTGTTTTTATGAATTGTTGTTTGTTATTGTTTTAATGCAATTGTAATTGTTGTGACCACCCAGATCGACATATATACATATGTATGTATGTACGTACATATATTTAAATTGGGGTCCGTAATTTTTATTACTTTTTCTTATAAACAAATAGTTTTTAACTTCTGTTTTTATTTGCAATTGGTTGAGGTATTTTGTTTTTGTTTATAAATTATTGTATTTTATGTGCCTACATATTTGATAATTATAGTTTTTTTTCGTTATGCTAAAAATTATGCTTCATTTGTTTTTTATTGCTTGTACTTACTTATTAAGAATGTTAACAGCATCATTAACTTTAAATAAATCCGAATATTTTGCTGTACACAAATAAGATACTTATGTATGTAGAAAATGGCGTTCTTCACCTGCAACTTGCAAGTTTTAATTGCTGCCACCAAGTAAGCCCATAATACTTTTAACATCTATTACGAGAAGAGGACCTTTATAGAAAGATGCATATTGAGTTGGATTGCTCAAAGTGGTTTGTTAAATTCTTGAATAAAGAAAAATTGACGGGAATTAGTCGAGTTTATTGCTTGCAATTGTGGTTCAAGTATGGGAAACTTTGAATAGCAGTTTTTAGCTTGAAATGCTCATCGTCTTAGCGTTCCGAAATTAATCAAAGACAAAATAAAAATATTGGTGGAATCAAATAAACATTCAACGGTTTGAGAGTTCCCTACCTCCCATAATACCCTCTTTAAATTTATAGTTTCTATTAAAAAATCATTTTTGATTTTTGCACTATCGAACTAAATTTCGAAACCATAAGTTTCTAATCTACCTTCACCAAGCATGATAATTTCAATTTTAATTTTACCCCTAGGATTACTAGATCATATACGTAGCAAAAACGTTCTCTAGGGGTGGGTTTTTCTTTATGTATAGTATAGGAAGGTATAGGAAGAATGCGGGCTTATAACTGGAAGTTGATTTACTAAAGTTTTGTTACCGCAGACAGAATGTATTTCATGTAAGAACATGATTTTTATTTTTTAAATTTGTATGTTTTGCAGTGATTTTGTGAGTGGTACCACTTTTGCTTACTTAAGTTTACTTTCTTAATAACGACGTTTGCCCATGAGAAACTGCAAATTCTTATTGAAAAAGAAAATGTGAATGTGTCTAACATTACTAAGTAAGACGAATGTGTACCATATAGCGAGGAATGGAAAAGTAGGAATTTTTAAAACATCTGTTATTTCAATGGGAGATAGCTTCTTTGGTTTGTTAGCTGATGAAGTGATTGTAGTGAGTTTTTCTTTATTGATATTTCATGTAAGTACTAGAGATAATGAGAAGAAATGCATAAGTTCAATGATCATTTCCTTATATAATGGTCTCTACAGTTACAATCACTTCAAAATCACACAAACCCACCGAAATCTCTATCAATGCCTGTTCTCTGGGATCAGCCAACCAGATTCACTCTGCCTGGGGGTTCAAATATGGATTTTAATTTACGTAAGTTATGGTAGCAGTTGGAAAACGCTGGAAAGACAAAGCTAAAGCTTTTAACAGAACAGGCTTATGACGTTTAGTAAAGGAAGCCATCGACACATCAAATGGTTGATCAAATGGCTATCTTTTTGAGAGAGTGGATGCTATTTGACGTATCGATGGAGGTGTTTTAACGTTTGACCAAATGCTTGCATTAAATCAAAGCGTTGTGATTTTTCTTCAAATCTCTCTCTCTCTCTCTTTATTTTTGCATTTGATGTGTCGATGGGGAAGTCAACTCATTATTGTGAAATCTTTGTTGTGAATGGATGAGTGTGCTGTGTGCGGAAATAAAAGAAACGGTATTTGGTGATTACGAAAACAACATCATTAAAAAGAACAATAATAAAAAAACAGCAATAAAATATTTAATTTTGGAAATGTTGTTGCTAGTGAATGACATATTATTTACGTATTTTATTATTGTTTGTTTTGTTTGTCATGGTTTTTTGCCGCCGCACTTTCCTTGCGCAGCCTTCAATGAATAGTATAAATCAAAACATTTCCATTTGACAAACAATTTGATATAGCTAATGTGCAACGCATCAGACAACAACACCAACGGTTTGAACAACTATTTGATGGGTCGATGGGTACCTTAATAAGTAATACAGATAAAACGTTGTACAGGCAAAGTAGAGGAAAGAAAAAACGCTACACAGCACTGTGCTCGACTGCTTTGCATAGGGAATTTTTTTCTCTAGTTCAGTCTGAATCTGACACTCATGAAAGCACGGCGTGCTGATTTTAGAGATAACATTTTGTTTTGATTATGGTAATTTGTATGTATGTACATCTAAAAGAAAATTTGACAAATGAAACAAATCGACGTTGGTTAATGCAATGAAGGGTCTTAGAGCTTAAAAGAATTTATTCTTATCCGTACTTTAGGTTAGAGCTGAGGTTCTTAACAATTCCAAGGAAAAATAGAACTAATCTCATTCTTGATAAGTTAATTTAAGACTGTCAAACCTTGAAGCTCCTAAATACGTCATGAGAGTTGAGTGCCAAACAGAAGCATAAGAGATATTCCAAGGTCTCCTCGTCCTCGTCCTCTGTGCATTCCTTGCTGATCTTGAGGTTTTGACATACTGGGAAATAGTGACACCTTAATACGCTTATTACTATTCCCATCTAACCTTATCTGAATAAAAACCATGTTAAGTAAAGTGTACTTAAGGAAGCTATTGAAGTAGGTACTATGAATAAAGATCCATTGAACTTCATAAAAAAAAAATAACATAAATTTTGCTTGCCTCTCTTATATTTGTATTATATTAAATTTTGTTAAAAACAACAAATGCATCTTGTTAAATCAAACTTTTCTCCACGTTTGTTTTTTTTTTTGTGTTCCATTAAACTCGTATACTTTTAATATATTCATTCGTTAGAAATTAATTCAAAATTTTCACCAAGAGTACGTTTCAAGACATAGAATCCCACCTTATTTACTGTAATTGATCTATTACAATATTGTTTTTGTTCATCATAATTATATTGTATTGCTTCATAATTCGCCGGTTGGGAGGGGGATTTACAATGCCTGTTCTTTTTTGCGATGTCTGTGTTAAGACATTCGCCGTGACGCGTTTTTGCAATTGGAAAGTGTACTCTAGATTGGTATGCTTTTTAAAGAATTCCCGAAATCTTATAAATGATTCCGTTTTCTTATTACAGCAAAGGGAAATAAGCTTATCTTCATCAACGTATTGTTCCAACTCTGCTGGGTCCTGATTTTGTTGTTCTGTGTTCGTCGAGCAAAGTTTGTCCTCATTATCATCACCGCCTGTATTTGTGGCTTTGTCAACCATTAATGGTGGTGGGCCTTTGCAAATAAGTTGAGCCATTTCCAATTTAGAAAAATTATGAAAGGAAATTTTTCTTGTTACTTCAGAAAAATTTTTTTGTCAATAATGAAAATTTTGAATGGGAGTTGAGAAACCAAATATTTGTGCCTGAAATTTTTTCCAAAGCTTACTTTAGCTAAATATAAAGTTTTATAATAATATAACCGAACCTTTCTTTTTACCATACGCAGTACATTTGTCGGAACCAGCCCCATCGGACCACTAGGGGGACTGGTTCCGAGCATTTGCTATTGTACGTAGCGTCATTAACTGATACCTTTCCAGTTTCTCAACGTTGGAGTTTCTTGCCGTTCCCCACAACTACAATGCATAATGTCCACATCGGGTACAGAACTGCCTTATAGAGGTGAACTTTGTTTTCTAGGCTAAGTTGAGACTGTGGTCCAAGGAGCCAGTTCCGCTTTTAATTTTTGGCTGCATTTGTTTCGCTTTAATGCAGGTTTTTTGGGGGAAACCTCCGGTCTAGGTGCACTCCAAGGAAATATTTGACAGTATTACTTTGTGGAACAGTGTAACCGTTTAATATTACTGAGAGACACCTAATTTTACTTGTTTTTCGATCTTCATATAGCCAATTAATGTTAAAAGTTATAGTTACCCATTTGTTCGTATGTTGTACGTGTAAAATACGTAGCATGATGTTTTAAAGTTTGGCGGTAGTGTCTTTATAGTGAAAGAGTTTAGTTTGAAGTAGTAAAGTACTTAGTTCTCCTAAGAACTTAAAATTCCAGTTTATGTGAAGGACATAATGAAAGTTTTTAGTGTAATATGTTATGTCCACAGCGGTAGAAGTTGAATGCTAATTAAATTAAAGAAAAATCAAAAGAATAAATACGTAAAAAGACAATAGGATGGTTCGACAAATGAAGGACCAATCTGAGTTGGTTGGAGAAGGCAAGTTCTGCCTTAGTGAAATTTAAATTGAAAATACAAGAAAACAACAAACTGAAACGACGAAGTGATGCCATCGGAAATGACTAAAATAAAGAAGTTTTATTGTTTTGCATCGGCATGAGTTTGGGTGGGGAGTTCTCAACAACAACAACGAAATTTAATATCAGCAGCAGATGGTGATAAACAAACGCGATCCAAGTAATCATAAAATGCAAAAATTTTAATAGCCAACGAACGGCGGATGTGTGAAAATAAAATAAAAGTTCATTGCTTTCATGGCGACAAATTGAATTGAAATTATGCATGACTATTCAGTTTTATTAATACATATGTATTTTGTTTTCTTTTTTCTTAATTAAATTACACAGGGAATTAAACAACAAACATATTCATTGCATCCACATACGCGATACTATAAGGATCTCAGTATGCTGACAAAGGAGAAGGCATTTCGTAATGCAAGCACAGTTTATCCAGTGACAAATCCAAATGATTTCTATCGTTTACATGCATATTTCTCTAAGGTAAGTAGTGACATACTAAATGGATGTATTAGTGTGGTTTAGTGTTTGCATTCTCTCGTTACAGTATCACTTGGAACGTATACAACAGAGTGGCTATGAACTAGAACAGAAATCATATCGCATTGCTAATGGCACAATCTCAAATAAAATACTCGAAATAAACTGGCCTCTGGGTGTACCATTAGCGAGTGCACCAGAAACACGTCATGACATACTCACTTGGCATTTGCTAAATCGTACTCATATATTCCTACCAAATGCTGCACATGCGGTTGCTCCATTGAGTCGCATAGATGCTATAGATTTCCAGCAAGTCCTTGCGATTGCTTTACAATATGCAGCTAATAAATATCCTAAGCTAGAATTTATTGATTTACATACAGTTTACCGTAAATTTGATCCAACACGTGGTATGGATTATCAATTACATTTGAATTTTCATGAGATAAGCAGTGTTGGGCGTCTTGCTTTTGGGAACAGACGTACCTTCATTAAGAGTTTTGAAGTTGTCAAGCCATTGGGACGAGTTGAGGTTGTACCATCGCCATATGTTACAGAGAGTACACGAATAGCCATACTAGTGCCAACATTTGAACACCAATTAGATGAGGCTCTGCAATTTATAGAACACTACGAGAATACTTGCATGCGTAATCAGGATAATACTTTTCTTTTAATGGTGAGCTAAGTAAAAATTTAATAAACTTTTATCAACTCATAAAAAAAAAAACCATAACTACAAAACGCAATAGCTTTTGGAACAATCCCAATAGATCAAAGTTTTTATTAATTTGTAATTAATTCTTTAGTTGAATATGACAAAAATTTAAAGCAATCATGATTTAGATAGGAGAGTTTACATTGGTTAGTTACTTAGTTTCCTAATTACAGAGACACAGGCAGACGAATGGAGAAACACATACGCATAAATTGTATACTTAGTGGTGTCTAAATCCACTTGGTGTTAGCCCAATGTTGCGCAACATTTTCTAATCTTGTCCGAATAATAAGTTTTCACAATGCCTTTATATGCCTCTGTTTGCCCTTTGGTAATAAATCTCTCTAAATTCCTCAGAAGTATTATATTTCTTCAGGTTTGGAAATAGGGTTAAATATAGCAAACATACTGAATGAAGTAACAATTTTTAACTTAATCATTTTGGTTACGTTGACGGTTAAATGTGAACTCATGCATTGCTAAGACATTTTTAATATACCGACTTTTCAATTGTTGATCATATAAAGAAAATTTTTAATTTTTACCTCCAATTTAATTTTAAAAACTCGGGGTAGTATAGGAAATACTAATATAAAGAACATGCAATGATTTTGATCGATAAGCGATTTGAAATAATGCCAACTACTAATATTTTGTCTCTTTTATCAATCTAGATATTCCTCTATCGCACTGATTCACCAAGTAAAGGTGAAACTGATCCCTTTAAGGCCATTAAAACGCTAGCTCTTGACTTATCATCAAAATACAAGACAGATGGTTCACGAATTGCTTGGGTTTCTATACGCCTGCCAGAGCAATTGAGTATTATGTCATCTTCGTCATCATTTCCATCAGCACCAACCTCATCATCATCATCTGCGGCGCACATTATGTTAAATACAATCTATGGTAATCATGAAATACTCAGCATTGCTGTTTCTGACTTAGCTTTGCCAAAAATTGGCCTCGACTCACTTGTACTGATGGCCTCAACTGATATGTCGTTTAAGACGGATTTCCTTAATCGTGTACGCATGAATACCATACAAGGCTTTCAGGTGTATGCTCCCATTGGGTTTCAAATGTATCCCTGTAAATGGGCACATTTCTGCAAAGAATGCGATAATTGTGATGTTAGTCAAAGTAGTGGTTACTTTGATAAATATAATTACGATGTGATATCATTTTATAGTCGGGATTATGTTCAAGGTAAACAAACTGCAATACAATACAATGAATGAAATTTAAAAAAGAAATTTTATAATTAGTTGCGTTTTTGTTTTGGTTTTTTCAGCCCGCAAAATATTGGATGCACACAACTTGCCCATTATTCGTAGTGATAGTGATATTGAAATGCTGATGACAGCGTCACGTGCAAATAAAACTATAAATAATATATTGGATATGTTTGTTGCTGCCCAGCATTCAGTTCATATATTACGTGGTGTTGAACCCAATTTACGTTTTGGCAACGCCATCCGTAACTATGTCAAGCGACATGAATACTCAAACTCATCACCAGAATTGCCACAATGTCCAGCGAAAAGGTTAGTGAATGATAAAGATGGTCCTGATAAAATGCCTCAACGCTATGATGCAAGTGCTAATGATTACAATTCCGATCATCGAGAAAATTTAGTTTTAAGTAAAAAATGTATACATTTAGCTTCTAGGAAACAAATTGGCGATGCCATTATACGTTATGAGGATAAAAGTATTTTGTACAAATAACGAATCCATTTATAATAACACAGGCCTACATTGAAAAAGGTTTTTGAATGTTCAATTATATAGAATCAATCTAGAGATTAGAACCTCCAGATGCCAAATATGAACTTCGTCACAAACGCAAAAAATGTAAAAAGTGAAAAAAGTAAAAAGAGGATTTCTTACTCAATAAGTTTCTGACACAAAAAATAATAGCTATGGTATATAGAACCATATTACTCTTCAACAAGTAATGATAATTTGTTCATTTTTTATATCCATCCAAGCATTTGTTTACAATTTACTGTTGATTTTCATGATGTTTTTCTGAAAAAAAAAAAAAATGAGAAGAAAACAAGAAAAAAGAAGTTTATCTTCAACTTTACGCTTCACGTTTTTGCTATGAGTTAGAGTTAGAGTTAGTAGTCATATTGCATTTCAACATTGAGGCCGTAACATTTGTATGGGAGCTAAACGATCCATTAATCCGTTGATCTTCAAATTTACATGGTTGGTGAATTTGTATCACACATTTAGAGTGTCCAAATTTCAGTTCGTTAGTACAAAAAATATAAAAGTTGTTCTAATAAGAACATGACATGAATTTGTGTTTGTATGGGAAGTAGTTTGATTCGATGGATTCCGACAAATGTACAGAGTCTGGTGAGAAAAAAACTTCGTACTCTCTAGTTAAAAAACTGGAGGACTACACAAATGGATAGACGGGCAGGACTAAATCAATTCGTCTCGCTAAGCCGTTTAAGAAGATATTGTATATACACTATGGGGACTCCGATGTCTTCATATGTGTATTACAAACTTATAATACTAATCACGGCGTGAAGTGTATAATAAAGGCATGAAGGAGTGCAAAGAAGAAAACTTATGTTAGGAAGTCATTTTTTCTCTTTTCACTTTATACATTACATACTTTCGATGTTTGAGGTAATTTTTTATTCTATACATAATATTATAAATACAATAAAAATACAACTGCATTTTTGTTTCCGGTGAAAATGTAGTTTTTGGTCAATTGCCACATTGCAAACGAAGTTCATATGTAGAATCTGAAGATTCTAATTTATTGATTCTATATGAAAATGGTCAAAAAGCTTTAAAAAGAACAAATTTCGATTGCCTGTGAAATTTAATAATCTGAGCCATAGGCAAAAAGGAAAAAATCCAAGTAATTTCTAAACTTGTGTGTTATCTTTGTAAGATAACAGCAAAAGCAGATTCCTTTTTTCTTCCATACAGTTTTTCTTATTTTTACCATGTGTTTCAAAATTGTTCACAGTTTTTAGTTTGTTAAAACTTTTCAGTGTAGAAGAATCATTTAATTTTTTTAAAATATTTTTGGTATACACTCTATGCTTGCTATCTTGAAATACGACTAATCAACACGATCTGCCATTCACATGAAAGAATTGTTCACAATATGAAAAGTTATATACAAGTATTTAAGGCTTAGAATATGCTTTATGACACATTGTTAGATTTGTTTATGGCTTTCCTTTTTATTGATTTTTGTTATAAAAAGTAATCAGTCATATTTTCTGTTGCTAGTACATAACTAAATAAGTCTCATATCCAAATAAGAAAACAATTTTTGTTTGGAAATTTGACTTTATTCGTCAGCATACTCTTCTTTTTCATTCCAATGTTCCTTTACAGTTTCGTTGCCTTTTTGATAGAACGATTTGTCTTTGTACTCAAAATAGACCTCGATTTCCGCAATCACTTCTTCATTTTAGCCAAATTTCTTTTCCTGAAGCATCTTTTGATGTCCACGCTTTGAATAACTTTCACCGGTGCTGTTATCCATATTTCATCCGTTGTCACATATCGATTTAACAAATCCTTTTTATGATTCCAAACAGCACTCTGAAGCGACTGACACGTTGTTGTTGTTTTTTGTCCTCGACAACAAGTTACGCATATTCAAATTTTCGTGTAAAATTGTAAACACGCTACCTTCTGTT
Organism: Amiota minor; assembly: GCA_037043295.1. Taxonomy (NCBI): domain Eukaryota; kingdom Metazoa; phylum Arthropoda; class Insecta; order Diptera; family Drosophilidae; genus Amiota; species Amiota minor. Next base: position 144,450 of record JBAMAW010001602.1, read on the forward strand.
ATCTTTAAGGTGTCAGCTATCTCACGGAACTTTACTTCACGGTTTCTCAAAAATATTTTGTGAACATTTTTTATGTGTTCCGGAATAAGTGATGATTATGGGTGACCAGAGCGTTCAACATCACCGGTGCGCGTTTAAGTTTAGCATAACAGTCAAAAATACGTACATAGTTGATTTCCCTGGCGCAAAGTCTCCTTAATACTTATAAAGGCACTTTTTGACTTAAACAGAATTTTTCCTCATCAAAAACCAATCAATAACCGAAATATTTTTTAATCCATATTTTTGAAATTTAAAAACTGTGGTCACTAAAAGCACCCATAAACTAATTGTCAGAATGTCATGAAATCTTGAAACTTGTCGTTTGTCGGTGGTACTATCCGGATAAGTTATATGGGTTTGATCACAGTGAAAACTTATTGAGTAATGTGATGCATCTAATACATACACCCATTTTTTTAGGGCTTTCTTTTCTAGTTGTAGTTGTGATTACTTTGGATGAAGTAGCACGCTTACTGAGTTCATGCTTTTGAATGGATTTTTCCTCAGTATCGCTGCCATCAAACGGTTCCGTGTCAGTATGGTATTGGTGATTTTCATTCCACTGATTTAGTTCAGCCAATGTGTATTGAACCCATATCCAGATAATGGACTTAAAACATATGTACAATATTTAACTTCTAAAATGTCTTTAAAATATCTTAATTGGGGAGTCATTGTCTCATGGAAATTTTGCAGCTTTCTTATCCAAGTTTATTCTTTCCGATTCGATTGTAATCTTCAAAACGCTAAGAGGAATGCTTTCCTCTTCATTTTAGATCAGGTTTAAAAAATGTTGGGTTTTTGGGACGCCACAGTTTGGCAACGGATTCTTGTAAAACTCATCTTAGCTTTCGAGATATCGAATTTCGTAGACACAAATTTAAAAAATAGTTTTATTTTTTTTTTTTTTGTTCTTGCAATACAAACTGAGAACAGTTGTAGTAATTTGCTTGGTAACATGATCACCAATGTTAGTTAAAAAAGTGTTATCAATCTGGACCGTTTTACCTTCAACCCCAAATACAATACTAATATCTCAAAAACTAAGCGAGATATGAAAAAAAAAACTCCATTATCCCTTTTCATCTTATTTTGACTTTTGAGAGTCTATTACCAGTTTTGTGGATCCAAGTGTTAATCTGATTTCCCGTTTGTTGTATAGAGAATATTGCCAGAAGGCAACATTGCGCAATTGAACTTTATTAAGACCAATTTTTTATGTTAACTTCGTCTTTTTTTTTTTTTAAATTTTTGATCATTTAGATTGAATAACCATTTCAATGGGCATATACAATATACATACACTTAGCGCCACTTGAATAGAACATCCTGCCAATTTTCAGTTTGAATGCAAATCCCTTAAAAATTAACATTAAAAGTAACGGTGTTTTCTTGAATGTTTATTCAATGACTATTTTGCTGTTTATATGAAAAAAATTGTTCGCTGGACATAAACCGTTATAAATAAGCTGCGTTGTAAAATTATAGAACCACCTAACAAATTTTGATTTCTTAAAAACGACAGACTGTAGGGTATCATAATGTTGTACAAAAATGTGTGGAAGGATAAATAACAAACTGATAATGGTATTTGGTAAAAATTGTTAGTGTAAAATTTTAAGCAAATCAAGAAAAGAGCTTTTTTTGCTGTTGCATTTCTATAGAACCAATTAAGTTTTATTTTAATTTTGAA
>JBAMAW010001606.1:0-10761 GCA_037043295.1 Amiota minor
CTACAACACACCTCCAGCTCGTATAAGGTAATACACTCTCCAAATACCACTTCCACCACACTTTATAATTCCCAAACTTTTAAACTTTTATCTAGACTTGATCAGATAAAGTTTACTAGAATCCGACTTGGTCACACAAACCTAACAAACATGCACCTCATCGATAAAAACCTAAATAACATCTGTCCCTTATGTAATAACGCTCCTAATAACATTCACCACATTATCACATCCTGCTCCTCATTGCACCCCCTCAGATCATCCACATTCGCTAATATAGACCCCATCTCAATCATTTCCGATCCGTCCTCTAACATTAATCTTATTCTTAACTTCTTTAAAAAAGCAAATCTGTACAGTAAACTCTAAACTTAAACTTAAGCACTTATTTAGTCACTATTATTATTATTATTATTATTATTATTATTATTATTATCATCATTGTTATTTAAATATATATCTTTATTAGCTGAAGGCCCTGGCAGCCATGGCTAATTTTCTGTTAACTTCTAGTTTTAACTTTAAGTTAGCATTATATAAATAAATAAATATTTCGCTCTCTTATTAGACCAATTCTCACTTATGGCTCTGAATTATGGACTTTAAAAAAGAACGATATGGCCCAATAGCTAACCTTTGAACGACAAATAATGAGAAAGATATTTGGCCCACTACGCCTGCCAGATGACACATATCGGATACGATACAATCACGAAATTGAAACTTTGATAGGGAAACAGAATGTTATACGTTTTATAAAAGCCCAATGAGTAAGATGGATTGGCCATCTAATAAGAATGCCAAAAGAAAGAACTACGCGAAAATTAATGTTACTAAACCCAATTGGAGGTAAACGTCGGGGACGTCCAAGAAAACGCTGGCTAGATGATGTTGAAGCCGATTTAAGTTTTATGAACATTCGGAATTGGAGAGAGAGGGCGATGAATAGGGATGCATGGAAGAGAATAGTTGCAGAAGCAGTGGTCCATACCGGACTGTAGAGCTAAGAAGAAGATTCAATGGAATTAATCTTTACTAATTTATATATTTATTTCAAATGAATATACATGATTTAGACGACATAAAGGAGTGCATGTTCCGAAATATGTGTAAACCAACTGGCTCAACAGCCTCAGAGCGTATGTTCAGCAAAGCCAGGTATACAATTCCAGATCAATTGTTGTTCATAAGTAAGAATCAATGGATCCTGGAAAACTAAATTTGTTTTGATATCTTTGTTCATTTAATTCATAAAAGTGCCTTTTATATGAATTATTAAGTCTATAAAATGTAAATGCTTGTAAACTGTAATAAGAAATTATGGGTTAATAAATAAATAATAATAAAAGTCTGATCAGTTAAGTATTATGTTATGTTTATTGTTTTAAAACATCAATAAATATATTCTTGTCAATATAATGTCATGTTTCAAATGACGCCTGGTTAAATAAAATAAGTAATTTTACACATAATAATAATTTTTTACATAATTTTATATTCTTTTTTTTTTATTTAATGTTATAACTCGGCGATTAATTGATTCATTCTTGCAAAAAAAAATCGGAAGAAAATCGAAAAAGTCGATTAAGTGAAAATCGGAATCGGTGCAGCTCTAATATTTTCCTAAAATTTTAACAAGATCAAAAGGTACATTCGTGACTCCAATGAAAACAAATAAGATTTGTGAATTGTGCTTGTTGTTGTAAGAAATGCATTCTTGAAAGCATTTTTGAGAAAAATATGCGTTTGCGGCACTCTTATAGCCTGTTTTCAGTGAGCTGAATTCCGAGTCCAAATATTGATCAGGGAAAATTAACGAAAATTGTTGCTGTTATTGTAGAATTGAAATCCAATTTAATGCGAGTTAGAGTTGTGCGGACTTTAAAAAGCGAATTGCCGAACCTATTTAAAGTGAATAGATGTTGATATCGGAATTTAAATAATTTCATATAACGAACAACCAACACAAAATATTCAAAAATTGAAATAAAATAATATATGAAATGTATTTCATACAATTTCCAGCTAGTTCTATATGCACATTGTCACATATGTAGAGTATGAAATTAATAAACATATGATAGTGTTATGCAGCGTCAAAACTTTAAAATCGGACCAAGAAGCACTGCTCTCATTACGTCACATTGACATTTTTTAAAAAAATGTGGCCACCTATTTCTTAAACTATCCGGTTTAGCTATACCCATTGTTTCATTTCCAATGTGAAAGCACAACCAAATTCCATTCGTTTCACTCTGAATATAGCAAAAACACATGCACTTCTTCTTTCGCAAACAGGAACAACGCCAAGTTTCTCTATTTGCAGTAAATTTGTGTATTCATATTTTACAACTTCAGTTGGTTACTCTGGGGGAATTTTGTTTATTATTATTTATTTATTTGACTTTAAATTGATAAATATTTACATGCTTGTGATAGTTTAACATAACTAAAATATACAGGATTGAAAGACATTGAACATTAAGTTTCTAATGGAAGAAATGGACGGAGCAAAATTTACAAAAACCCATGAAAATATTATTAATTAAAACTTATATCTAAGACTTAATACTAGAACTAGTTATTGTATTTGTGCTATATTAATATGCGGAAAATTAATTTGAATACACTTATTTCTAAAATTTACATATAGTCGAGCTGTCTGCTATTAACTCGATATTTGCTTTCTGATGGAAATCAATAGTGGTGTAATGCCAGGGCAGGTTAAAATTTATTTTTAATATTTTATTTTGGGTGACTTGTAGTGAGTAACTTTAGCAACATCAGCACAGACTGGGGCCAGATAGAACACAACTGATTGAAAGATGGGTTTAAATTGGTACATTTTATTTTCTATGTTAATGCGTGAGTTCCTGTTTATGAACGGGTATAGAGTGATGATTAAAATGATACTTCTTTTATTTGTGAAGTTAATGTGTTCTTTAAATGTTAACTTTTTATCTAACATTACCCCTACATATTTAATGCTATTTTCCCATTTGAAATCAACAAGGAATTTTCACTTCGAGAAATAGGAGACGAGAGTCCAAAGGTACCTGGAGCTTTTTGGAAATGTCAGCAGCTAGGGTCCCTGAACTGAGGATTACTGTGTCATCAGCAAAGATTCAGGTAGTGCATTAACTCAGAGTTGGGAGGTCTGGGGTCTTTGTGTTGTAAGAAATGGGTGAAAGACAAGAACCTTGAGGGCAGCTAGCACTTATAGCAAAAGCCTGGGACTTCGCATTATGACAAGTTTTTAGGAAACTCAATTAATTTTGTGAGCTCAGTGGGGAAGCTCATAAGTTCCATTTTGTGAGGAAATCCATCATGCCAAACTGAGTCGCATGCTACTTTTGTATCCAACAAAACCATACCAGTGGATTTGGATCTTGAGAAGTTCCTTTTAACAATGTTCTTGATTCTGACCAACGTGTTCAACGTATTATGTTCACTTCGAAATCCGAATTGTTGCAGTGGGAGTAAGTCATTGTCATCCAGAAATTGGAAAAGATTTTTTTAATGACTTTTTACAAAATTTTATTGACCGAGAACAACAAAGTTATGGGCCTATATGAAGAAGGCTGCTTAGACTCTCTAGGAAATCTGCAAAATTTTATGGTGGTATTGGGAATTTTTTTCCATTTTGACGTGATTTTCGACTAATTTCCTCTTTCTTGTTGCGCGCCATAATTAAACAGCTGATGCTGATTTAAGTAAATGTCCATTTGTAAGATGTATGTTGAAATTTAAATAAACTGCATAGTTGGAATGAATAAGGGGACTGCAAGAATTTTGTACATTTACTGCAAATTGTTCTAAATTGTGTATTTCCCACAAATTTTACATTGAGCGTGCAACTTTCTAATTGTAAGTACGTATAACTGAAACAATCTACAACTGTTCAGAACTCGCAAACGGCATTGTGAACACCTCACCAAAATTCGCAACAGAACACGAACTGTAAACACGCTTTAACAATACCTCTAATTGCCCATCCATGAATAAACTAGTTTATTAAATAGAACTTTGAATCAAACTCTTCTTCTGAATCATAAAAATTTATAATCTCTTGTCACTCTCTAAATTGGATTTTTTAACTTGAAATCAACGTTGGCCAACAATTTTTTTTTGTTTTGGTGGTATCTTGCCATTAATGAATGTCAATCACAGTGAATAACGATTTTCTGACACAAGAAGAAGAACAATAACAAAAGCAGCTGAAACGAACATTAAAATGCCAAGTTGTCAACTGTATCTACTCTTGTTTAATTTCTTTTATATTTTATGCTGATAATTTTATTTTGGAATATAAATTCGAGACAAATATGTCGTGGCTGAATAATAGTTTGAATTCTCTTAGAGGCCAGTTAACAAATTTGGCTCAGGAAGTATTACATGAAACTGAATATCGTGGACCAGTTGTGAATACAAAAACTGAGCTGGAAGCAGAACATTTGGAAGTTTTAGACAAGCAATGTAAACAGCATGATAATAAAGTAAGTGATGAATTTTTGTATATCATTTTTAGAATTGATGGCACACAACTCTCTTGTGAATTATAATTTATTAGTGAAGTTACAGCGCAATATGAAAATTACACTCAAAAGCAGTGCACCACTAGCAATAATGCCTTATTGCTACTATTTATTTACGAACAAATTAAGTGAGGTGGTATAGGTAAATGCAGTAACTGTGGCAGTGGCAAATTATCGTCGCTGTCGTATTGGTCAGCATCCCAATTCATCAATTTAGACCAAGCGTTCTTTAATATTGTTTGAGCAAATCATCCCAAGCCTGTTCTAAATAAATTATTGCATTCCATAAAGAATGCCTATTTAAAAAACTGTTGAGCTCTCACTTTCAGCGATTAATTGAGCGAGTAGCTTATTTCTCTAAAGAAGTTTTGTGAATTTTATGGGGTTTTGATCCATTGGTTGCATAGCTGCTGTCACATTTGGGGGAAGAAAATATGCAATAATGTTTCCATCATCACTGTGTAGTTTTTCACTTGGTGCATGAGCAGAGCAATTGTCATTTAGTAGAAGAGCCTCCGGAAGCAAATTATTTTCTGAAGATAACCTGTTTATCGGTAAATATGTTTTAAATTTTACACTTTGAGAAAAAAAATTCTTTCTGCTTACTTCTTCAATAAATATCTTGTGAAACCACTCATGAAAAATTCGCGGTGTCATCCAAGCATTTTTCGAAAAATTGTAATGGATTGGGATATTAAATCCCTTGAAGCATCTTGGATTTTTGGCTTTTCCAATCACCAGTGACTTCAACTTGTGTGAGCTGTCAGCATTTGCGCCAAATAATATGGAAATACGTTCCTTTTGTATTTTGTATCCAGGAGCAAGTTTCTCAAAAGCTGCAACGTATGTTTTATCCGAAAGGCAATGGAAAAACAATCCACTTTCATCGACGTTATATATTTAGCTCCACCTCTGCGACTTTTGCATGAATTTTGTGTAAAAATGGAATTATAGCTTCAACATTGCAGGAAAGTATCTCACCAAAAATTTTTAGGTAACGAATGCCGTGTCATTTTTTAAATTTTGTATTTTTTTTTTTCACTTGCTTTAAACGCAGTTTCATCTTTATCAGAGTATACTTCAGCAAATATTAATTTAGCTTTCGCTTTCAATATTAGTGCATTCATTGTGTACCACTTTTCCCCTTTGATTTAAAAACCATTTATAAAGCGATTTTCCATTTCAGGATATTCAGCACTTTGTAATGTTTTTTTGCGTTCTTTCTCGAAAGTCTTGTTAAAATTTTTTCTGGTTGAGCCAACATACAAACAAAAGCACAAAATAAAACAAAAAACAAAAAAAAAAAAAAAACCCGCTCACAAATTAGAACCGAAAGTTCGTTTTTAGAGCATTCAATGCATTAAAATTTTCAGGTTGGAATTTCTGGACAATTCGAATTTGTGAAATTCGATTTCTTAAATGGTTGCTGTATTCGGTATTTCAACGATATCCGAACCGAACTGAGGAAAAGCTTCCAGTTCACCGTTACCAAGCCATATAACAAACTGAACAAATTGAATTTCATGAGCAAGGGACCTCATATTTCGAGTTAATGTGACATAATGAATAATAATACAATTTTCTATGAGGGTAATACGTGAACCATGAGGAACAACTGGCAGAATTTGTCTAAAATCACCACATAACAAAATTGTTTTCCCCCCAAATAATTTGTCTTTATTCTCTCCCTAACTCAAGTCTCTCAGCAATCAATCAATTGTATAGCATAAAGAGGACACATTGAAATTTCGTCCATTATAATCAGGGTCGCAGAATTGAGGAATCTATCTTGACTACTGTTTGGACTAATATTTGGAAATGAATTTTCCAATAATGGAATTGGTATTTGAACACATTGTGTAAGGTCCTCCCACCTATCAAGCGAGTAGAAGCTATACCGCTGAAAGCTGTAGGTATACAACTAAGATTTAATGAATTAAATTTACGAATAATTGCTGTTTAGACATAAGTTTTCCCACAACTGCGTGAGCCGTTAAACAAAATACATTGCTACCAGTATCATCACTCGTAAAACACTATCTATAATATTACGTTGTTCATCATTAGCGCTATTAAACATATCTTCAAAAATACTTTCTTGTTCAGCGCTGTTAGTACTATCACTGCAAACCTTATCAACAGGAAAATAAACAGGAATTGGAAGACCAAGTTCTTGACATGAAGTAATATGAAATTTGTGAATGTATTTTAGTTTTTTATTTGTTGCTATTGCCCAGATAGAACTACACATTCTGTGAAAATTTCTACTCTCTACCTATTACGGTTCATGAGATATGGCCCTAGGAGGGACACACGGACAGCGTAGCCTTAGTAATAGGGTGCCGTTTGGTTCCCTTTGGGTCCGGAGCTCTAAAAAGGAAAGTAATTGTTTATAATGAGAGTGCTATTTTTGATAAGCCAATCGGTTTGACTGTTTTATCCCTTACTGTATATTATAATTAAACGGCAAACATTGAATTTGTGAATCCTTTCCTGATAACACCACTGAACAAAAAAATACCAATTGAAAGGTATTCTTCGCAAGATGTGTAAAATCTTAATTTTATCAAAATTGGTTTAGTTGCTTAGGTAAGAAAAGGTGTTAAAGATAACCTCTTTCCAACAACAACAACACACATCCGTTGATGTGGATGCTGTAGAATGGATGAATAGAGAGGTTTGTGTGTAAAGCCATGTTACTGTTGTTGTTGTATTTTCGTTGTATAAACAGTAGAGATGTACTATACAAAATGTTTTGCACATAAAGAATAAAAGAATGCAAGAATGAAGTAGTCAAAGCTGACATAAGTTTAGGTGTTTTTTTTTTTTTTTTTGTTTTTTGTTATATCTGTAGAAAAGCATCGAAAGCCTCAACGGTCTACAACCGAGTGCGGGACTTTAACCTGCTAAAAACTACCGCCCATGTCCTAATGTCCCCCAGAACTGTTTTTAAATATTTCTTCGGAAGGGAAAGGTGTAGCATCAATGCTCAACGTCTGTCCCATATTTTGTGGGTCTCCTCATGAACTGTTTGTCAGTAGGTCGTTCCTACACGTCAATAAACTAAAAAAATCAGTCCGAGACACCGAATGCCAAACGATTATTTTGCTCACGCAATCGTTCAGCGGCTCTGCCACGTTCCAGTGTGCGGAGAGTACTCCTTATGGCAAACATAGCAGTTTTCACTGTTTGCCATTTCTCCGGAGATTGACACGTACATATGTCGCACCAAATTTCCAACTGTGGGTGTTTCGCCAAAACACTCTTCTATGCGTGCTCTCTTCACAGTAAAGCGAGGGCAACAGAAAAGAACGTGCTGGGAATCTTCGGTGATGCCAAAACAGGCAGGAAAGAAGAGGTCCTCCTCATGCATAAAACGGTGCAGGTAGTGTTTGAAGGACCCGTGTCCACTGAGCATCTGCGTCATATAGAAGTCCACTTCACCGTGGGTCCGTGATATCCATACATCCAGTCTTGGAATGAAGGAGAAAGTCCATCGCCCTTTTTCAAATGTATCCCACCTTCTTTGCCATTCCTGGATGCTGCACCGACGCTATTCATCTTTAGATGCTCCAGCATTTGCCATTATGTCGATAGGTATCATGGACGCTGACACATCTATCGTCACATCCGACACCGTGCGAAAGCCAATTGCAACATGCAGCGCACTCAGCCGATGCGTCAAGGGGATACCCACTGTATATGAGCTTTGTAGTGTTGCGTCAGCCCATACTGGCGCTGCGTAAAGCATTATAGAGGCGATTACCCTGGCTTATAGCCTGCCTCCGCTTGTTTACACGGGGCCTACCTATGTTTGCCATTATGCGGGATAAGGCTCCAATAACTTTACCTGCCTTATTATTTACGTTAACCAGGTGGTCCTTGAAGGTCAGCCTAGCATCAATTAACACTCCCAGGTACCTAATAAAAGGCTGGGAGGTTATATAAATATCCCCTACACGAAACACGAAAGACTCTCGTACTTTCCTGTGGACAGGAGGACCGCTTCCATGTTTTCCAGGTGAGCTTGATGAAGCCAGGACAGGACTTTGGCTGTAGCTAAACTGCACAGGACTTGTATGCGCTCTATAGTTTTTCCCACGACCACTAGAGCGATGGCATCAGCGTATCCAATCAGGATTGCGCCAGAAGGTAAGCTCATTCTCAGGATACCGTCGTTCCATAGTGTATGGCCCAGGACGGAGCCCTGAGGAACACCACACGTGACTCTGTATTGCTTGACGCCGTCGTCAGTATTGTACAGCAACACCCTATCTGCGAAATAATTAGATATTATCTGCATTAGGTATCTTGGAGTACCAATACTGTGAAGGGATTGCATGAATCGTTTCCAGCTTGCCGTGTTGAAGGCATTCTTAACGTCTAAGGTTACTACTGCACAGTATTCCTTGTTCCCATCTTTCCACCTAGTTCCACCAGTTACCCTTCGCGCAATATCTGTTACTGCTTGGAAAGCATCAACAGTCGATTTACCACGGCGAAAACCATACTGTGCATCAGATAAAGCGTTCCGTGTCTCCATTTTGTCCTGCAGGCGCTTGACAATGATGCTTTCTAGTATTTTACCCATGGTGTCAAGCATGCAAAGCGGCCTGTACGCGGATGGAAGGTCCGGTTGCTTGTTGGGTTTTAGCAACAAAACAAGCCTCTGTCTTTTCCATATGTTGGGAAAAATACCTTCAGCAAGGCATATGGAGTACACTCTCGTGAAGATAACAGGATCCGTTTCCATCGCAGCCTTCAAAGCGATGTTAGGAATGCCGTCATGCCCTGGAGCTTTCTTATCTCCTTGCTTACTCAGTTCCCTTGCTTGACCGTATGGCTTTCGTTAGAAGATTCCGCAATGCCCGAAAAGCTTCGCGTTGCTGCTCCCAGTTAGGATGCGCCTTTCTGCGAGCTTGGTTACAGCACTTCCTAAGATCAGCGATCTCGTCATTACACCAGTAAGCAGCCTTTCGCAATGGCGTCCGCATTTTCCTGGGCATTGAGGCGTCACATGCTGATGCGTCTTGCAATGCTTTCTGCCATGCCATATGCTCCATCGGTAACAGTAATGCCATCTTCCCATATATGTAGGAAGAAGTCCCTATCAAAAAGTCGGTCCCTCCTGCCTTTGATTTTCGCAAAGGATAACTGCCTTTTACTCGGCTGTAACGTCAGACTCGTTGCGCACTCAACACCTTGTTGGCATCTACTACAGACAACCAGATATATACTATATGTGTGCCCCGGCGTACCATCCCTATATTGCGCATCGATAACTCATCTGGACGACGTATTTCACACTGCATGTGTAGGGCGTCACACACCGCATTGCCTAGCGTTTCCTCCGCCGCCATCTGGAACTCTGACGCATTTCGATCTGGCGCCCGTTTGAGCTCAAGCAGCAACTCATTCTTAATGGTTCATCGAACAGCCTTGACATTTCCACCTAGGCTCTTAAGCGCTGGCTCACTTCGGATCGTCCTCAAGATATCCGCGTAAGACGCATTCGTAGGTGCTGCAATGATGAGAGTATCCAGCCTCGATCTGATGCCCTTTTATCGTTCCTTCATTTGCGAGAGATTCTTTCCCTCCAAATCCTGACCCCTTGTGTTCATCGGGGTCTTCCTCTTCTTTGCGGTTTGCTTTGGCATTGCCTCTGTTGTTATCGCTCCTTGCTCATGGTTAGCCTTCTTGACATCTCTCATCATATTTGTAGGGGCAGCTGCTAAAGAGGAGTGTCTCTTTGTGGGGAGTGTCTCCGGGTTGCCATCAAGTACCCTTTTATTTTTTCCGGCTGGCCGCAGCCAAGGGGAAGTCTGGGAAAAATTATTTCTCCTTATTACCTCCTTAGCTGTCTATGGCATAGAGCTCATATAGAGCCTTTTTGTTCTCTACCGTATCTCTCATATGCTGATTTATGGATCAGATATAAGTTAAGGCGTGTGTTTATGGGCATGATCGCGTCGTTTACGAGTTTCGTAGACTGTTAATTTTTTGTTTTGTTTTTATTCCATCAAAGATTTATATGTTATTATATGAGCGTACAGCAATAGAACAGAAGAGAGTGACACACAAACATCTCTTTTCTCTCATTCTACTGCGCTCACAACTTCAACGGCTGTGTCTAAGAGTGCAAGAGAAGTGGAACGGAGACATCATTTTTTCATTCATACAATTTGTTCTTGGGTATGCCAAAATCTCTACATAGTATAAAGCAAAA
>JBAMAW010001609.1:0-58800 GCA_037043295.1 Amiota minor
CTTAGTTTACGCTTATTGTGGATTTGTATGTAGCGGTCAATGCCTATCTGCACTGCCGCTTTATTTACAGAATCCCGTTTTGCATGCGTTGTTTTTGACTACCTGCTGGTGATACAGTTGTCTTTTCGATTGCTGTAGCTTGAGTAACAGAATTTTTTCTATTGCTTGCTTGTACTGATATTGGGTTGTTACTATTGCTATTAAATGTTTGGGTGTTTGTTGTTGTTACAGTAACTGCATGGGATGACGCAATCGAAGCAGAAGCTGAGAACACTGTTGTTGTTCCTGAAACTGCACTAGCTGTTGAAGTAAAAGCTGTGCTTTGTATTGTGTTTGTTGCAGTGTGAAACACAGTTGCTTCTGGGTTTGAATGAAAAGGTGGTTGAGGGGAAGAGCACTGGGCACTCCATGGGAGTGAGTGACTAGTGCTTACTGCACTAGAAGACAGAGCAGGAGATCAAGATCGTGCTTTATCTACGGGCGATAGTGCGGTTAATAAGGAACCTTTGTTATTGTTCCTGGTATCATTAGCGACAAACGCGAAGTAAGCATTTCTCGCTATCATTATTTGGGCTGTTAGGCTTTAATAAGAAAATAAAATAAAATTTATTAGCTGCGAGGTAAACGTCCGATCAGTAAGACTGCTCGAAGACGATTCGGCCGGTTTCGACAAATGCCCAGCGCCTTTGGGAACTTATAGGAATTTCATCTCTCTGGCTTAAAAACAGAGGGACTAGTTTGTGTAGCTACAGACGGACAGACAGACATTAATTAACCAACTCGTCTCGTCGAGCTGATCAAGCATGTATGTTACAAATTTCATAACTACTATTCAATAGGTGAAGAGTATAAAAATCATAAGAGTATAACCCGATTAATTATACGTTTATCGACTTTTACTATAACTTTTAAAATTTACTTTTTTTGTAATGATTATGAAATTTTATTCTGTAGCTGTTCCCATATCCATCAAATCTCTTTTGGTTTATTGACTGACGGTCGTGTTTTCGTTTCAAAATTCAATGGATCATTGAGCTTTGATTATTTTGCTTTATTATCGTTCCTTCCTTTGTTTGATTGTAAAGGGTATTTTTTTAAGCCCGATAGAACTTGAAATTTTAAAAAATAACACGAATAAATAAACTGTAATCAAAATTTTTTTTTCTGATGCTCATAAACCAGCAACTATTGATGTTTGGAGGCCAACATTGTTCGTGACATACGGCCAGCAGTGCTCGAAAAAGTGGCGCAAAATTCGACATCCAGAATTCGCTTCTTCAAGAACTGCCGCGGTGGCTATATGCCCGAAATCCTTTTTAAATGTTAATGCCATGTATTGATTTCTTGAATAAAAAAAATTTTTTGATTACAATTTAATTATTTGTATTATTTTTTACAATTTTATTGTCATATTTCATTGTCGTCACAGCAGTAATCTAATCATTTTTTTGTTTTTTATTTTTGATAAGTAATTTTGGGGTTTATTGTTGTTGTGATATAGAAAAAAAATTTTTTTATCTAAAAGTCTTCAACGTTGTAGTTTCAGAGTTACTAAACCAAATGAGCATTTACTTCTCAAAAACAGGTTCTAATTGGTAAATACACTTGATAAACTAAAAAGAACGTTATCTTCAACTATTCCGAAAGTGAAATACTCTTCACGCAGTGAATGTTTCATTGTAGTATTTAAACTTTATTTGCAACAAACTGGGTGGATTGTATGGGAGGTACCACCCCCTATTGGCCGGTTCGGCTGGTTCCGAAAAATGTGTTGCACCTGAATTGGAAACTGATAGTGTCAAAGTTTCAGTTCGATAGGACAAAAAACAAAAAAGTTTTTCGAATGAGAACATGAATTCAAATGAATGGTATGTATGGGAGGTGCCCCCTAGTGGACTGATTCGGCTGGTTCCGACAAATGTACTGCGTATAGTAAAGAGAAAGGTTCGTGTTCAGCTCTCTAGCTTAAAAACAGAGGGACTAGTTTGCATACATACAGACGGACATGGCTTAATCAATTCGTCTAATCGAGCTGATCAAGAATATATATACTTTATGTGGTTTTTGTGTCTCCTTCTGCCTGTTACAAACTTCATGACAAACTTATAATTCTATTCACTCCCGTGAAGAGTAGAAAAAGACCACTAATGATGACATGCAACAATTTTTTTATAGATTTTGTTTTAAAAAAAAAAAGAAAGTAACTGTTCTTAAATGCTTTTATTTAACTTGCAATATAAGTTTCCCTTAAGCTTTTCACGCATAGTTAATGTCGGCGATTTTGAAACAACCGTTTCGAATGTCACTATGTCGAAAAATATTTGGTTTTTGTTTTGACAAATAAAAAGCTGTGCGCACATTGTGCTAAGTTGTAAAGTAAAAATTGTGGAAAATTTGTAGATGATTTAAAACAATTTCCAATGTATGCAAATAGATCTTGCATCTCCCTTTTCCATTCCTGCTATGTATTTTATTTGTTTTGTTTTTGTAACAAAAATGTTATGTGGTGTAGGTGTGTATGATTTTGTATTTGCAAAAACCTATAGAATGGTATATTTTTTATTAAAATCGATTTGATACTTTAGGCGTAAAAATTATCAAAAGAAACATGTTGTCATATTTTTATTCTAATATTATCTAATAAAATTATCTTTTCTTTTGTGCTTCACGGTTTAAAATTAATTTTCATATTAAATTTTGATTATAGAATTCTTAATGTTGTATTATCTTATTTTTTAACTCATCGCGCTTTGATCTTTTTCATTTTGAATTTTACATATGCAAATTTTCCTTTAATTGGCGTCTAAATTTGTGGTTTTACTCTTGCTCTTATACTAAGTACAGTGCCTGTAAAAATGATATATCGTTTCTTTTATACTCTTCACGGGAGTGAATAGTATTACAAGTCTGTCCTGAAGTTTGTAACAAGCAGAAGACAAAAGAGACCAAATAAAGTGTATATATTCTTGGTACATAACCGACAAGAATATTTAAATTTACTTAACTCTTTTGACTGCCACCTCATGAATTAACATTAAGAAATTGGAGCCCTCCTAGCTAGCATGTGCAATGGGTCGACCTACTTATAAAAGAATTTTAGGAAGTTTTATTTGTAGCGATCATTATCACTGGCCCTGTCGACGTTCAAAAATGTTACAATTTGAAATTTATTAAAATCATTATTAGCTGTTTTAAATTGGCGCACAACAAAGATCACTTAAAACCTTGGCAGCACTGGCCAAAAGCTGCCACAATAAACAAAAATGTGACAGCATTGCGGTGAGTGACCATTCTAATTTATTCTGAAAATTGTGTCATTGCTGTTACTAATTTAGAAACAACCATTGACATGTGTCTAATTTTACAACCCCTCAATTTCGTAATTTTCCCTGTGGGTTGTTGTAGAATTATACACGAGTCTATGCTTGTGTCTTTTAAACACCGATTTTGAATCGGTGAAAACACTATTAGTTTGTTTAGGTAAAATGTTGTAAGTTATCATTATCACCGGAACCATTGTACTTAATTTTTTGATAATTCGCGCGAAAAATTTTTATAGCATCCACAATTGTATAATGTAACAAAATTATGGATATGCTTTGGTTTATTTCATAGTTTTTTCTTCTTTCCGAAGCATTTAAATAAACAGGTATTTTCAAAAATATTTTGTTAATACACATATATTATTATACTCTTCACGGAAGTGAATAGTATTATCAGTTTGTCATGAAGTTTGTAACAGGCAGAAAGAGACACAAAAAACCACATAAAGTATATATATTCTTGATCAGCTCGATCAGACGAATTGATTAAGCCATGTCCGTCTGTATATATGCAAAATAGTCCCTCAGTTTTTGAGCTAGAGAGCTGAAATTTTGCACGAACTTTTCTTTTTACCATACGCAGTACATTTGTTGGAACCACCCGAATCGGACCACTAGGAGGGGTACCTCCCATTTGAATTCATGTTCTTATTAAAAAAAACTTTTTTGTTTTTTGTCCTATCGAACTGAAACTTGGACACTATCAATTTCCAATACATGCGCAGGATATTTGTCAGAACCAGCCCAATCGAACCACTAGGGTACCTCCTATACAAACCACCCATTTGAATTCATGTTCTTATTAGAAAAACTTTTTTGATTTTTGTGCTATCGAACTGAAACTTCGAAACTATCAGTTTCCAAGAAAGGTGCAACACATTTTTCGGAACCAGCCCAATCGGACCACTAGGGGGGGTACCTCCCATACAAACCACCCATTTGAATACTACAATGAAACATTCACTGCATCCCGTGAAGAGTATTTCATCTTCGGCATAGTCGAAGATAACGTTCTTTCTTGTTTTTTATTTGTATTGAATACGCGGTTTCAATTTTAAAACATAATACTCGTTATCACTCCTTTGGCTATTTCCTCTCAAACACAAAAATTTCCCATTTTCACCTATTCGTTAATTACATATTTTCGCTACATCCTTAATTTTCGCGGCATCATCAAATATTTAACAAAAACATGCTCTCTGCAATCATGCTTCCTTCAACCAACTTCATATAAACTCCTTATCTAGACATATAAAATAGGTTCAGAAAATTAGTTTAACGGCGATGAACTCTAACACCGCTTGTCCGATCAGTGAAAGTTGGCATGTATATGTATTTCTTCATGAGGAATGTTATATGCTATCCACTTTGTTGCAGCTCGCAAGCTTTTAAATAATTTGATATTTCTCTTAATAAGAAGTGCATTTATTTTGAATACTGTAAGTTCATTATGCTTAAATACAAAAAGCTTATTGCTATAGAACCCAGTTTCTGTTTGATCATTTATTGTATGTTGAAAAGTTTAACGGTAGATGGCGCGAATCTATACGTTTCCCTATCGAAACGAAAACATTCGAAAACAACAACAACATGCAAGAAAACAACAACGAGAACAAGCAAACACAAAAATATGCTTGCTTTCGTTTAGTAATACATTTAAAAAATAATAATATACAAAGTCGTGTATATTAAAACCATTTATAACGCAATTATTGATAAAAGCAATGAATCTTCTTTAGGTTAGTAAGGTACTTCTTGTATCCGTCATAAACCTCAACGTCAGCGTCTACCAAAATATAGAACAGCCATTGACGCAGGAAGTTCAATGGTACACATATAAAAAATTATTCAAACAATAAACATACTTTCAACATATTTTTGTAAACTAAGTATTTCCCTTAAATTTATTACTAACATATTAAATGCACATTTTGTAAACTAGGCATATATTGTTATAATCAAATAATACACATTCCAGAGAATAAAGTGAATGGTCAAAATGTAAAGCCCAAATATTCAGTGACTACTTTCTTTTACTTAATTTCCTTAGCTGGAGTTCCTCTAATATTACATTCCTTCGTACTGTATTTATAACTGGCGCAGTCGGTAGTTCAAAGCCGGAACTAAACAGGAATTAAAACAAAAAATAAAACCGTTTAGAAAGTTCTATGATTCCTTTGGTCTCAACCAATTAGGGCTTTGCGAATATCTTTTCTATATTTGCTATATATACAAGTACAAGGAAACAAATATGAGAAACCAAGCTGGAAATTATTGCAAAAAAAAAAAGAAGAAAAACTAATGATGAAAAAAAAAAAAATTTTTTTTTTTTAATAAAGTGAAGTAAATTCAAAATCTTGTGAATATTTTTAATGAAATAAAAATGAAGTCTTGTGAACAACAACAAAAAACAACAAATTGCAAATGGTACCAACGGATCAAAGCGTCATCGAAGAGCCAGTTCGCATCCAATCATCACTTCGCTCCTTGCTTTTTGAAGAACATGCAAATCAAATGAACTACGAAATTAACATGGAAGACGTGGACTCGGTCGACTACCAGGAATACCTTCAAATATTTCAGCGAGAAGCCGTCGAGAGAGAAAGACAAGAGTCAAGCCACAACACCAAATAACTAAGACAACATGGGCACCTACACCGCAATCCTGGGAACTTTATTAATGTAAAAAAAATGGGCTAAGTGCGAGTCAGACTGGTACACGGAGGGTTCCGTACCAGGTTGGGGTTTGTAGCTCCCCCTAGTGGTCCGATTTGATTGATTCCAACAAATGTATCAGAAACTTATAGTAATATAGAATTTCAGTTCGATAGAATAAAAAATAAAAAAAAAATTTCTAATAAGAACCTGAATTTTAATGGGGGTTTGTATGGGAGGTACCCTCCCTAATGGTCCGATCAAACTGCAAATTTCGACAGTATAAGTTTCTGACGTATAGCCACCAACCATACCAATTTCAAGATTGTGAAAATTTTTGAAAATATTTTAGTTTTAGTACTTGGAATAGAACTACATATTCTGTGAAAATTTCAACTCTCTAGCTATTATGGTTCATGAAATATGACCCGAGGACGGACGGACAACGAAGTCTGTGCAATTGGGTTTCCTTTGGGACCGGAACCCTAAAAATAAACGTTTATTTTTAAGAATAACATCAAAATTGTGTGTGCTCATAGGAAATGAAGAAAAAAAAAATATTGTTAAATATAATATTGTAATTAATTGTTCTACAAAATATCGAAGGAATTATAATAGTATAAGCGATTAATATCGACGGTTTATCGGTACTTAATCTTATACACACACTGCAAATTTCTTAAGCAATAATAGAAACTAGTTGCGGAAGATTAACATCGACGGTTTATCGGTGATTAATTGAGAAAGGAAAAGAAAAAACTTTTATATAAAAAAATATATACAGAAAAAAAAAAAAAAAAATTATACATACGAGTATATACCTTAAGGCAATAAAGTACGCGGAATTGGTCATTTAAATTGCCCGCGTTAAGTATTTTTTATGTTTTTTATTTTCTGTATGTTAGTAGGACTGTCCTTAATTACTAAGCCAAATATGAGCGCGATCACCAGTTTCCATTTCGTGGGCATAGTGTTAATAATAGATTTTTGGTCCCATAAAATCCGTACCTTTTAGCTAAGTTCAATTGTCATTTGAATGTTGAAGTTTGCACGACTGTTAAGAGTGTCAAATACATTTACAAGTATGCTTATAAAGGGTATGATCGTGCGACTTTAGAATTTGGTGTTGAGAATGTTGGGCCGAATGGAATCGTGATAGATAAGATCCGAAATTTCTTAAACGGTAGATTTGTTGGTTCCACTTAGGTTGCTTGGAGGATATTTGAAGTCTCATACAATTGTTCGGCTTGATTGCCACCTTCCCTGGAAGGCAAAATACTTACTTTAGAGAAGGAAATGTGGAACAGGCTGTAGCTAATCCTCCAAGACCCAAATTATTAGCATTCTTTGAATACATATTATTATTCTGCATATTAAAGCAAAAAAGTAGATAGCTAGACAACGTGAGGCAGATAAAGTTATTTCTCGAATATATGTATGTTGTATCTCCTAAAAATGTCGAGTTATTTCATTTATGGTTACTTCTATTACACGTTCGTGGTGCCAAGTCTTTTGAAGACTTACGATTCTATAATGGTTGGGTTTCTTACTTTTGTGGAAGCATGTCAGGCGCGGAGGATTACAACGAATGGCGTGAATGTTTAAATGAAGTAAAACAAACTAATTCTCCAAGACAATTGCGATTTGGGTTTATTTGTGATTTGAGTGTTCCAGCGAATGTGTTAGTTTTATAGAATGAATTCAAAGATGATATGAGTGAAAATTTTTTTATAGACTACAGTCAGAATATTTCTTTTAATCGAACTCTTCTAATATTTGATGATAATACTTCATGTCAAAAATTTGGTCTTCCAATCCCCGTTTATTTCCCTGTTGATTCTGTTTTCAGTGATAGTACTATCCGCATTGAAGAAGAAAATATTTTTGAAGATATTTTTAATAGCGCTAATGATGAACAACGTAATATTATAGATAGTGTTTTACGAGAAGTTTTAAATCTTAAATTTAAATGATACTGGTAGCAATGTATTTTGTTTAACGGGTCACGCAGGTTGTGGGAAAATTTATGTCCAAACAGCAATCATTCGTAAATTACGTTCCTTAAATATTTGTTGTATACCAACAGTTTTCAGCGGTACTGCTTCTACTCTCTTGATTGGTGGGAGGACTTTACATAATATGTTCAAATTACTACTTCCATTATTAGAAAATTCAGTTTCAAATATCAGTCCTAACAGTAGTCAAGGTACATTCTTCATTTCTGCGTTTCTGATTATAATTGACGAAATTTCAATGTCTCCTCTTTATGCTATGAAATTAATTGATAGATTGTTGAGAGACTTGAGTTCGGGAGAGAATAGAGACAAATTATTTGAGGGGAAAACAATTTTGTTTTGTGGTGATTTTAAACAAATCTTATCTTATCTTATCATAGAAAATTGTATTACATCGTGGTCTGAATTTCGAAACTTTCATCATGTCACTTTAACGCGAAATATGTTCTACCTCATAAAATTCAATTTGTTCAGTTTCTTATATCACTTGGTAACGGTGAAATGGCAGCTTTCCTTAGTTCGGTTCGGATATCGTTGAAATATCTCTTAAACGGCTAGACCAATTTTGAAAGATTTTTTGTTTGTTTAACTTATGGGGTCACCAAGATGGTTTATGCTTCAGTTGGACACGGTAGGTGGCGCTGTTGTCGATATACAGGCACTTTTTTACGAAATCTTTAACATTTTTGTATTTAGCGCACACTTATTTTTTTAAGTTGTTAACTTTTATTATAATATTTTTAAGTATTGTACTAAGTTTTTTGAAAAACACTACAAGACCAAGCATAAAAGGTTTTGTACGTTTTTCGTTTTTAATGCTTTGGTTGTTGTTATTGTTGTATATTTTTTCCCTGAGAACGCACTTTTTGCGCTCTTCTTTTCGGTATTTTTGTTCATTTACAGTGGGAAGTCGTTTGTGCTTTGCTTTATGATTGTGTTTCGTGTTTGAGACTATTGATCAATTTTGGTTTGTTGACAAGGGAAGTGGGAGGATCGCGTGGTAGTCGTGTACCAAACTCCAAATTGTGTTCTGCCGATTTTTTTTTCTTTTTTCGCGTATTTAAGTATTACAAACATATATCGAATACCACGCGTAGGAATTCGCGGGCACAGCTAGTTCATTTATAAATTTAGAAGTCTTAAAACGAATGTCTGGAGAGGAGCAGGTACAGCTTTGATAAAATTGTCAGTACTGATGCACGTGAACATAATAATTTCCTTATGAGTTTTTGAATACTAAATGGTTAGTGGTCTGCCACCCCATAAATTGATTTTGAAAGAAAACTGTATTGTATGATTAATACGGAATTTAAATACAGAAAAAGCACCAAAACTCAATACATTACGAGGTGTTAACAGGTGTAGCGAGTAATATTCGAATTTTAAAAATCGGTATTCATTTGACTCATTCGGGAACTCTTTAACCGTTCAAATTACAAAGAACTAAATTTCCGATCATTCCAGCTTTTGCGATGACTATAAATAAACCCCAAGGTCAAACGTTCCAAAAAGTTGGAATTTTGTTGAGACAGCGTGTGTTTAGTCACGGACAATTGTATGTTGCCGCCGGTAGAGTTCGATCATTATATGGATTGCGATTTTGTATTTCTGAGACATCAGATCAGGGCCATTTATCATGTGATAGTAGAGTTTTCACAAAGAACATTGTTTACAGAGAAGTTATTAGCACTTAAAAAACAAATGTTTGTTTTCTAGAATGCGGTCGATTGTGTCGCCCGCGGGTTTCGTTGTCAACCAACGATACAAACATTTTGCACAAATAGTTGTCATTGTATTCGTCCATCGTTTGTAGTTTTTATTTCTTTTTGAAGCGCATATAGTGCACACAGCGATTGTGCAGCGGCAAACACAAAATATATACACGTAGAAGTTCTCACGTGGTGACTTGGCAGCACTGGACAGCGTCATCTCACTTGCACACGACAAGTCACGGTTGCTTTGCCATAAAAGCAATGAAGGCAATCTAAACACTACCCAAGCCACAAGTTGCTTAATTTCAGATCGACAAGAAAAGCGTTAACCTCAATTGCCTATGATATTTCAAGTTTCACTCTACCGAAATCAAAAATGTTTCACATCAACAACAGAACAAAAAGAAAACCAAAACTCCGTTTTGACATCACTTTCATCATACTCTGAATAAAATAAAACAAAAAAAAAAAAAAAAAACAACAATACTGAGGAAAATAATTACAGCAACTTGTCCCGCACACATATCGCACATGTTTAACTAAACCGTTACAACTCAAAAAGCAGCATTTCGAGAAAAACGCGTTTAAAGTTTTCAATTTACTCACAAATGGGCTAATTAAAGAAAATATTTTCCCTTCTCTCGCGACGAATATGTAAGTTATTAACATAAAATTACTACACAATTTAAATAATCATATAACGAATATTTCGACATCATTAACTCAAAAATCGTATTTTTTGAGTTGTAACTGTTTAGTTAAACATGTGCGATATGTACGTAAATTACAAAAGTAAAAGTCACAAACATACTCGTCATCATTCTCAACAGAAGCGTTATCATCATCGTCAACAGCATCAATATCTTCAACAGCAGCATCGTCATCGTCAACAACTACATCAGTATCGTTAACAACAGTATCATTATCGTCAACGACGAAAAGCAGCCACAACGGAGAACAAAAACTCCGCAGCTAAAAAAGTCATGTAAGTGAATTTGTTGAAAGTTGATAATTTGTATTTATCCGAGAGAACGTTTAATTGATTCATTGATTGATTGTAACTAAAATTTGAAATAAAATGCTTGTAATAATTAAAAAAAAAAGTTGTTAATTGATTCTCTACGATAAATTTTAATATTTTTGATATTCTTCCTTTTCTAAAAAAAAAAAAAACAATGTATTACATTCGTAAACAAAAAATAATTTAATATAAAAAAAAAAAAAAAAAACAAAAGATTCTTGCTAGAAGAAATATATTTTTTGAACATTACCGCCGTACTGCGGAACCAACTTTAACGTTATAGCGTCTCTCATTCATAAATAAAAATATTTTTATTTTAACAGATAAAATTCTTATTAGAAGAAATATTTGGTATCATGCTGTAATATCACATTATTGGTGGTTTTATAAAGCTTCCGTACAGTTATTGTGTTGAAACCATTTATGAAAATTACATTGTCCGGCATAGGTAACGTTCTTATAATAAAAATAGTACAGTGAGAATATTAAGTAACAAATACCAACTGGAAGGTTGTCCTCATGCAAGAGGCAGATTCAATAGTAAGCGAATTGTTGAATGAGATAGTAGGGTACAAAATGATAGATCGAGAGACTATCATAGCTATTGTTGGGATGGCATTAGCGATTACACATAAGAGAAAACAAATTAAATTTCTTCAATGACATGACGGTACCTTTAAAAACAAAAAATAAAAAACAAAAATACAAAAAAACCTAAAATTAATGCGAGGGTGACTTCAAACGAGGCATAATCTCGTATGATATAAAGAAGAAAAAAAATAAAATATCTTCAATGACATGACGGTACATTTAAAAACAAAACAAAAAAAAAAAAAAAACCGAAATTAATTCGTATGATTTATAGAAGAAAATTAAAAACAATTTGAAGTAAAACCAACGGTTGTTGGGGAATGATGAATATGTTTTTGAGATTCCATAGGCATGAAATAAGATGGTTGATTTGGTTCTACAGTATGGCGTTAATGATAAAAAATTCTAACAAAATCTAATCGTAACGTTCCTTGGTGAGAATAAATTAACAAGAGATAAAAGGTTAACTCTTGTCCTATAAAATAAATAAGTGAGCAATTCACAAACAGAAGTAATTGAAGTAGAATATTTACGATTTATGAATAATATGTGAATCTAAGAACGGAATTAATTAAAGTAGAATAATTAAGATTTATAAATAACTAGCGTTGCTACACCCCTATGCGTTAATTGGGTGTTTCTTCTAAAAAGCTTTATTGTAAAACTAGCTGTCCCGGCTTGCGTTGCTACGCCCCAGATCAAAAAAAAAAGTATATATATTTACATATGTAAGCCATAACGCCGAGTAAAACAGTTATTGATCATCGTAGTTTCGTCTGCTGCTGGAACTGTTAAAATAGTCGTATCTATAATAGGAAAAAAACGCTTAGTTTGTAGTCTTGTACCATTGCATAAATTGGGCGGCTTAAGGTTACGAAGAAATATAATGGGTGTACCAATTTTATGATTTAATTTATGTGGTGGTAGTTCCGGAGAGTTAAGAGAATTAAGGAATTCTGTTAAATAGTGAACAACGTTTTTGGATTCTGCTGAGACTTTATGTGAAGCTGCATCGTTAATCTCGTCTGCGACGGTATTTGTTGAAGTGACGATAGTTCGCTCGCAGAACCAACTGGAGTTTTTATGCTGGAAATTTTCAATATCTGGATAAACCTTACCAATAAGTTCCTCAATTGTTCTAATGCAGATTCCTACAACATCTGACATGGTAATGCAGCTATAGTTTCTTATGGAGGTGGAACCATCGCCTATTTTTAACAGGTACTCTGCAAACTCATGAATGATGGCGTCCATAAAGATGCACGCGCATATTAACAGACAATTTTAGTTTTTGTATATATCGGCACGTGTACTTTTAGGAACCACAGGTAAATTCTGCCCAAAAAAAGTCACTCCAACCATTACCGCCTGAAAGGATCTTAAATCTTTGAGTGTT
Organism: Amiota minor; assembly: GCA_037043295.1. NCBI lineage: Eukaryota > Metazoa > Arthropoda > Insecta > Diptera > Drosophilidae > Amiota > Amiota minor. The sequence continues at coordinate 12,714 of JBAMAW010001609.1, forward strand.
GTATTGACAGTATCAATATGAGACTTGTGTGACATTGTACACTCTTCCCATTCTATAAGCGATGCTCTCTGAAGAACATTAGCAGTTGCACTGTTGTTTTTAATAGAACATTCGTCTGGTCTGGTAAAAAACTTAATGGGAACTTAAATGTAGAATGAGCTGTTCTCCCTCCACACAGAAGAGTGGCTGCGATGCCTGAAGAAGCAACCGCAATAGCAATTTAGTTTTCGCTTCGGATTTTAGCTAAAATGGCTGATGTCAAGAAAGTATTTCCAGTTCGTCCAGGTGCGTCTATAAAAAAAAATTCTCCTGTGCTTTGGCTCGCACTGTCAATTATCTTCCGGACTATAATTCGTTGCACTCCTGTTAATTTTGGTTCGTTTTATTATTTTAATGTGTGTTTTCGCGGATCCGAAATCTTTTCAACAGTGTTCTCCATAGAAAATAACAAATTTTCAAGAAGAGCCAGTCCATCATTAAAATTGTTATCATTAAAATCCATGTTATGTTGATTACTGACCTCTCTCGGGTGATTTAAAACATCTTCAAAACAAATTTTACGGATATTCTTGTGTGTAGCCGTATTACACGACTGTCTCGTTGATTCTTATTTGGTTTCCACACTAAGAACGATCACAGCGACGCGCACTTCTCTTCTCAACAAACCAAAATTGAGAGAGTGCGAAATAGTTTTTGGCTATACTCTTATACGTACACAAAAAAAAAGCAAAGAGAGCAATAATAACAACAAAAAACAACTCAAAATTCAAGAAAAAGAAGAAGAAGCAAAGCATGAATAAGAAAAACACAAATTTGTGTGGGTAATTTTGAGAAAACTTAATCCTAAAATAAAACATTTTAATTTATAAAATCAAAAAGGTAAGTATGCTTGCTACTCGATTGTTTAGAATATTATTTAAAAAACAAAATTATTAAAATTGGTTTAGTATTTATTGCGTGAAAGCGTTACGTACAATGCCCATATAACCAATATTATATTAGAGTATAGATGTGTAATTAATAATTTGCGTGAATGATCAATATATTTTAATATTCTATTATAACCTAAGCAATTTTAAGATTCATTTGTTCTTAAAAAAAAAAAAAAACCAATGTGCGTCGGATCATACGGGAGATGTCTTGAAGAATTTTGTAAGTTGCAAGTAGTTATGCGTTCAGTATATTTTTTTGTCAATTTAAAGTATCTAAACTTTCAGTATTGGATAAATAGAATGGAATATGCGGGTTTTGTTTGTTTTATTATATTTAAGTTGTATTTGTTAATGTATTAATTAACAATGGTTAGTATTGGCTTATGGTACCTAAAATAAGAAATATAAATTTTCGACTCTACTGTATTTAAAAATCTATGGAAAAATGCATTTTAAGTAGTGGAATTATTAGTTGTTGGGGTTTGTGGAGAATTGCTCATATTTAAATGGAAAAATTTCGATAGGGCTTGCCACTGTGGGTTTGAAAAGTTTGTATTAAAATCTCCACCCTATTGTGGTAGTTGCTCCTGTTGTTGTTGTTGCTCGTTTCGTTGTGACTGTTGTTGTTGTTGTTGTGCAAGCATTCCATCCAATAAATTCTGGCGCCTTCTCACTCTATAGGTCCGTTGATATGCAGCGTTTCTGGCCCTTTTTCTTCTAATATTCTCTATAACATTAGTTTTAATTTATGTTGTAATATTATTGAATTTTGAGTTTCTAATAGAATTAATATTACCTGCATTTTGCTTTATTTTGCTTATATGCTGTCAACGCTGTTGCAATTGATAATACATTAATCAGCAGTTTAATGACAGAAAGTCAATGATAGAGATTTCAGTAAGTGCGACGGACGCAAACACACTTTCTATCTCTCTCTAGCTCATTACAAATTATGTATTTCAAGCCTGCAATGTTCACACACAGAGACCAGAGGTACCCAAGCCCTATACTGATCATGCTTATTTGTTTTTGTGAAACTCTTAGGCATAGCATGAGAATTCTGTGTACTTACTAGAGGTCTGCATGTTGGAAAAAAACGACGTTCGAATCAACAATGCTCTCTATAAACTGAGTGAAATAGAATGCGACGCCGAAAGAATTCGAGTGAATTTGTGTAATTTTTTTTGTTTTGCATAAGAGCAAAGGGTTGTTATTCTTGTGCTGTGCGTAAAGAAAAGAAGAAAGAAAACAACAACTACGCATATACATACACACAACCACATACAGACTCGTCTGCGTCTTTTTCTCCGCTCATTTCATTGTACGACTGCGCGCAACACTCAAATCAAACGAAATGAAAGAACGCGCAATGCGCAATGTGTGCATAGCAAATTCGAATTAATTCGGATGCGTTCGGCTATGCCGAAGTTCTCATTTCCTTTTGCAGGCTAATTCTTTCTAACTCATTTTACAGAATGCAGACGGTTTTCGAACTCAAAACACAGTCGCATTCATTTCATTCATTTCGTGTCTTGCTTTCACTCAATTCAATTCAATTCGAATTCATTCATTGGACTTCAGTTGGGAGCGAAGCCACGTAGCTCTCTACGTACTACGTACATTGCACGCAGCTATAATACACACATACAAGTAAAAATTTTTTTCTATTTCGTTTCTTCTCTACATTTTTTCTTTTTCACTTTCGCGATAACGTAGATTTTGCTGTTGTTTGCCGTACGATTTAATACTCATTGAGAAGCACTTAGAGAAATCGTGGTTTGTTTTAAATTGCAAATCTTATTATAATTATAATGAAAGAGAGAAAGAGGGGATTTCGCGCATATGAAATCTTAGTTATTTGATTTAGCATAAATAGAGTGTGCTGCTTTAAATCAAAATCATTCTTACATTTTTTTTCAGTGTATATAAATAATTTCACGATTTTTGCACCAATACACTTTCATATACCTCACACCGATTTCGTCTTACTCTGTTTTACATGTGTATTATAAAACGAGATTTTTAACCCCTGAGCCGAAAGATGTTTACACATCAAAAATTATTAAAATCGGTTCAGTATATTTTGCGCCAAATGACATAAAACTATCTATAACTGAACAACAGCGCCACCTACCGGATACAAAAAAATCGTCAAAAATGATCCAGCCGTTCTCGAGTTTTGCGGTGTCATACTATTTTTTTAGTTCAATTATATATATATAAAGATATGTGTATTTAAAAATAGAAGTAATTAAAGTATTAATATAATAATAAGTAATATTTAAGATTTAAAAATAATATGTAAATTTAAGATATTCTACAATAATATTTTGATAAAGTAGCCCATAAGCAAGTGGTAACGTATCTGGCACAACGCGACTATGCTATCTTTAGGGTCGTGGACGCCCCAGCTTAGAGAGGGAGCAGTTATAACGTAACGTATGTTACGTGGTGACTTGACAGCACTGGACCGCGTCATCTCGCTTGAACACTACAAGTCAGGGTTGCTTTGCCATAAAAGCAAAGAAGGCAATCCCCAACACTACGGCGATGACGTGGTCTCTCCAGATTGGTTGGCGCCTACCGTTAAGAGTCAAAGCCTTGGTTAACTTGGTTTTAGATAATGAAAGAGATCACACTAGTGAACAGTCAAGGTACGGACCTTATAAATTAATTTCTAATAAAATAACTAAATAAAATTATAAAATAAATATTTAATAAAATCGTTAACTAAAATAAACTTTTAATAAAAATGATACATTAACATTTAAATATAAAAGTGATAATTTATATATAAGTATGTATGTTTACTACTGTTTGCTACTCAATACTGACATTATATGCGTAGTAGAAGTTCTACTGTTGTTCAATGAAGAGCTGCTACTGGATGGTAATAAAACGCTGTATGAGCTGTTGGAATATGTTTCCGGACAGGGCATTGGGACCATAATATGCTGTGGTGATTGTCCCCATGCGTGCCCCTTTTCAAGAGATCCGAAACTACCATGAAACAGCACGAAGAACAGAAACAAAAAAAGAAAAACCAATAATAAAATAATTAAATAATATGTATCACATGTTTTCTTTTTTGTTTCTGTTTAAGTTTGTCCGTTTTACTCGCGCGTCTATTCACATCAAAATATTCTCAAGAATGAGAGAATAAATAAATAAATAACTCATAAATATACATACAAATGCAAAAATGAGAGTAAAGATTAGCAGAAAAATCAAAACGTTTTGATTTTCGTCTTATTTGCACAAGCCCAAAAACATCACGTCATAACATTTGCGCAAATATTGGTATGGTCAATGCTTGTCTTAAAATAAAAACATTTTGATTTAATGCAAATGCTTGCACAAATCCGAAATCCCAGCCCCAGCCACAGGCTACGAAAATTGCTTCTTCTTATTGTTTTTTGGCGAAATTTGCGCAAATTGTTGCGTAGTATATTCCTATCTTAACTTCTCTCATTAAATAGTTTATGGTAGCCCCTGCCATAAAAAACAAAAATAAATAGCATTGGTTGCACACAAAACTCACTCACTTTGTTCCACACAAATTGACTGATGACCAAAAATTGTTCCGAATTCACAATTGCAAGGATTTGATTAAACAGTAAAAAAGGGACCCAAACATCAAGTACATCATTGTACTTATGACGAGACGTGGTGTCTTCAATATGACCCGGAAAAAAATCGTCAAAGTGCCGAATGGAAGCGTCCAGATCCGAAAAAAGCCGTCACGAGAAGTCAAAAGTCAAGACACATTTGATTTGTTTCTACGATTCCAAGGGAATAATCCATATGGAGTTCATGCCACAAGGTCGAACAATTAATGTGCCTTATTATCTTGGTGTAATGAAGCTTCTATTGAAGCGTAACCGCCGTGTGAGGCTGCAATACCGTGAAAATGGCTGTTGGCGTGTTTTGCACGGCAAATTTGGGGACACCATTTTTTTCATGTCTTACAGAATTTTTAAATACCTATAGATGTTATTACATCCACATAAACAATTCAAGTAATACGAAATTTTTCTACATTTTGCGTAGTCGCGTTTGGTTGCGGCACGAGAACGTGACATGTTCGTTCGCAATGTGTGTTTAACCGAATTGATTGTATGAGCTTGGCGGGACCGCCGAAGGAGCCGAAGCGGGGTTGTGCTGCTGCATCTACTTGCTTAGTATAATTGAATTTCACTTTCGGCAACCAGACACAGCACCGCATAGTGAAATGAATGAAAGATGTGTGAAAAAAAAGAAAATAAGAAGAAAAAATGTTTTGTACTCATCGCATTCAAATGTTTGGTTTGTTTGGAAAATATTTTATTTATTTATTACATCTTGTATGCTTAAAGCTAGCTTTAAAGTTACAAGAGGGGAGGAGCCCATGGCTGAGTTGGCCTTCGGCCAGTGTTTGGGAAATAAGCTGTATAAACACAATCGAATTTGTTTCGTATTAACATACTTGTATGTACATTATATACACAATTCTTCATATAAGAAAGAAAAAGAAATGAAAAAAATTGTATTGCACAAAATAACACACAAGTAAAAATTCAATTCAATTCGGCAACGTTTCGTTTGAATGAGCACATAAAAGATTCGCTCAACTACAAGTATGCATTCATTCGAATTCATAAAAATTAAATGAATATCAAACTCATTCACTTGAGCACGAGTACAACAAAACCTGTTTTGAATGAATTCATGCAGACTTCTAATATGTACGCCGCGTGAAGACGGGATTGTTCCGTCCTATATTTTCTTCGAAAACAGAAAGACCTGTAACGCGAATCGAAGCGATGGGAATACTTTTAAATTTAAACAAACTGAGAACGTAAGTAATAGTTGTTGAGGGGAATGCCTTTTTGGAAAGAATAAACAAAATTATGCTTCAAATTCAGGCTCTTCCGTAGATTTGAACACTGTTGCCGATCGTTACGAAACTCTTTGCAAGTTCAAGAACGCATATATTGTATTCTTTTCAAAGAATTTTGGTAAAACCAGATTTTGTTTCATTGCAAAGTCATATCTTCGCTCTTGCGAAAACAGAATTAGCGACACATTTATTCAAATTTGTATGTAGAAGTCGCATGGCTCCATGTGCACTAGCGACAAAATTGTTCGGGTGAAAGAAGCTTTTCTTGCTTGAAACGGGTGAAAATTTATTTCTGATCTACCTTACGCCTTAGTTCTTTTGTATATTGAGTCATGATTTTTCGAATGGAAAACGGCGAATTAATATAATGTCATCATCATCATCAAAAAAATATTAAATTATGTTTACCGAATGTACAGCATTGTGTAAGTAGTCTTAAGGCATACATTACTCCTCCAGCTTATTAGCAGGACTAGTAAATGATTAAGTTTCTATTAGCTTAGAAATATACCTAACACTATTACTTGTGACATCTTAACAAAATCGTTAGGTTGTAAAAATAATATAAGACCTGACACATCCATCGATCACATAGTTCACAATCATACTAATTACGGTAAAGAGGTGATGTAATTAGGACGAAGAAATCATAAAGTTACAATTTCATTGATTAAAAACTTTTAATATATATGATTGTGAACTGTATTGAATGAAAGAGGTCGGTAGGGCGGTATAATTTGAATAGCCTACTGACGGCATATGTGAAAATCTGCCACTGTTTCTGATGTTGCGATTGGCATCGCTGGCTGCGGGCAGAACATGATACCGTCAGACCGACTGAGGTGGGTGACGAGGTTGATGTCGTTGACACTTGATCAAAGTGGTTTTTTATATTTATATGTATGTTTGAAGTCTTTTGATTTTTTTAATGCGTGCCAAGTTCCATGTCAGAATCGTCTGAATTGCTTCTATATACTCTAAAACGAAATGTATAAAAAAGTTTTGTCCGCGGGGTGCACAGATTGCGATATTTGGAGAGTGGAATCACCTAAAACCGTTGTAGGTGCTAGAGACGCTGTCGTTATCGCTTTCGCTTACCTTTGGGCTTATTTTGATTTTTGCATTAAGCTCGTATAAAGGCCTTCAGCGCAGCCATGACGGTCATTTGAACGATGTCAGATTCCATTTTTATTAAATCAATCAGTTAATCAGATAATAAAATTTGGGTAAAAATAAAAACCGTTTGCGTTTTATTTTAAAAAAAAAGTTGACACTTATTAAAACCACTAACTTCAACTTCCTTAAATTGTTTTTTCTTATACATTTAATTTCAAATTTTATTCCGTTTGATTCAAACACGTTGAAACATAAAAATGTTTGAAAGACCAACATATTTTGAAGTGAATCTTCTTATGCGGCGGTTGCCAAAAACAAAAAAAGTTTAGAATGGAGAAAAATATTTTGTAACGTAAAATGCAAACAACTAGCTTGTGAGTTGTAAAAAACAATTTATAAAAATGTTTTCAACAATAACATGAAAGCAACCAGCTTGTGTGTTGTACAAAAACAATTTATAAAAATGTTTACAACAACATGCACGCAACAAGTTTGTGTGTGTACAAAAACAAGCGAATGTACGAAGAAAAGAAAACAAAAAACATACAGCAGCTGTGGTGTGTTCGCAGTTGATCTACACCAGTCGGCATAAGTATTTTGTCAAAAAGCAATTAAAATTTTTGTGGTTCTGTTACACTCCAGCTTCATGTAACGAAACTTTGATTATGCTTTATTCTTTGCTCCAATATTTAGCTATAAGCATGCAAAATATTTTGCTAGTTCCTTGATGCATTCTTTTTCTGAAGAGAGAAATGCGGCTTGAGAGAGAGTTTTATAACGGCATAAGTATATAGATGTCACGTGATTTCATCATTTTTCGCTATTGTCAATAAAAAAAATATGGTGAAAATATCTGAATTAAGTGCCACTGAAATTGTACCGAGTTTAACTTGGGGATTTCCATTATAAATATCGCTAAGAAATATAATTTGTACGCCAAACGGAATATTATCAACTAAATACATATAAAAAAACAAAACAAGTTACTAACTTGTGTCGATCTTGAAGAAAGCGAAAGACCACAAAACATGAAGATCGGCTAATCGTACGAAAATTTAAAGGCGACCTGTGCAAAACACCCACAGCTGCAGCTTTAGAGTGGAATATTGGCATAAGGAGTCATATAGGCGAAAGAACAATTCGTAGACGTTTAAATGATGCTAATATTAAGACATACACAGCAAGGTTTATACTTTTTATAACTCCAAGAAACAAAATGAAACGCTTGGAATTTACCATAAAGTTTATTGGCCCTATCATTTTGGCGTAATATACTCTGGACAGATAAGAGTACTTTTGAGTACCACTCATCAAAAAAAAAATTTTTTTGTTAGATTAAACAAGAAAATTAGACAGAAAGCTGTACCTGAATATGAAAAAGTTAGCCATTGTGGTGGCAGTATTATGTTCTGGGGATCAATTTCGTTTAATATTTTGGGAGATTTGGTTCCCATTGATGGTTCAATGAATCAAAGGCAATATTTGAGGATTTTGAATGATCATGCATTTCCCTCAGATGATGATTAATCCGAAAGGCCTTCGTTCTTCAGCAGGACAATGCACCTTTCCATAAGATCAAATTGATAACAACGAAACGTTGGATTGGCCACCCCAAAGTCCGGATTTGAATGTAATTGAAAATGTTTGGTCATACCTTATGTGAAAGAGATCCGCTGATGTAACTAGAACCAGACAAGAAACTATCATAGAGGTCACAAAGGGCTGGAACGAGATTCCGGTACACCTTCTCGAATCCCTTGCGAATTCAATCCCAAATTGACTCCAGAAAATGATAAATTCTAAGGGAAGATACATCTTTTAATAATACTGTCATATTTTATCAAAATCCCTAAAGTTTAAAGTAATTTCCTGTTGTTACGATCGTAATCAATAACATGTCAATATACTTATGCCATTCATTGATTTTTCTTTTCAATTAAAAAAAGAAAAATGGACCAAGAGCGAGTCAGACTCGTACAAGGAGGGTTCCGTACTAGATTGGGGTTGTATGGGAGGTACTCCCCTTAGTGGTCCGATTTTACTGATTCTAACAGATGTACAGCGCCTATATCAAAAACTTATAGGTTTTTTTTTTAATAAGAACCTGAATATTAATGGTGATCAAACTAAAATTTCGGTAGTATAAGTTTCTGACGTATAGCCACCAACCATCCAAATTTCAAGATCGTGGGATTATTACATCGTAGAGCTGCCACATAATCCAAAATGTTTCTTGTATTAAATTTTTTTTCATTTATTAAATTTTTGAAAATATTTTAGTATTAGTATTTGTTGGTGATGCCCGGATAGAACTACAGATTCTTTGAAAATTTCTATAGCTATTGCGGTTTATGAGATATAACCCGAGGACGGACGGACGGCGCGAAATTGCTCACAATTTTTGCCTATCTCCCTCTTTCAATATTTTTTTATAACGGTAGTCATTGAAGTGATCGCTTTTTGTTTAGATCTCATTTTTCTATGTCTGGTTTACTATTTTGCACAGAAAATCGAATTAATTTTTGGATATTTTGATTAATATGGGTATTTGAAAACTTTCAATTTGGTGTCCTCAGTCACGTGAAGCAGAGTGTATGTTTAGTTGTGCAAAATTGTGTTTTTGTTTTAAAAATTTTAATTTGTTTGCAATAATTAATATATATTTGTGTTCTCAGTGACGTCAGTGCATTTTTTGTTATTGTTTGTTTACTTCTGTGCTTTTTATTATTGTGATTAACATTTCAAAGCTTTTTGTTTGCTTTGCGTTTGTTGTTGCGATAATATCTGAGTAAGCTTTTTACTTGTTTTTACATACAGTATACACTGCAATTACTTGACAGGGTGTCTCATAAATTTTTTTTATACTGCCTGTTTTTGGTTTTTCAATTTCTTTTTTTTTTTTTTTGAAGTGAAACTTCTTTAACAGAGGGGAATAAATCCAAAAAATATGAAACTGAAATGTTACGGAAATCAAAATGTGACGATGCTTCAGAGACGTAGTGGGAGACGCACAAGACAATGCAGCGTAGAGAATGAATGTTTATGCATGAGTAAGAGAGAGATAAATAATTCTTTACTGATGTGTGTTTTTACGAAGAGCGTATGAACAAGTAGCCGAAGACCGAGCGAGTATCTGTCGAGAAGGGAATTGCGCGGGTTGCTTGTATTGTTGATGCTTTGTTGGTGTTGTTGTTGGTGCTGTTTGGTTTTGTGTACAAGATAACAAAAACAACTGACCCACAATGCTGAACTGTTGTTGCTTTGCTTTATATTAAAATTGCATTTATGAAAACCACACACAAGGTAAATAATTAATTTCGTTCTGTACAAAATAAAATCTTATTTAGTTACCCTGTCTTCTAGGTTGGATTTTGGTTTTCATAAATTTGGATCTACTGTGAGTGAATTATAAAGTTAAAAACAAAAAAAAAATCTGAATACAGAATACCGGCATAGTGGTAAGAGAATACAAAATTTTGTAGTGTTATATTGTTATATTATACAATATTATAAGTTATATCAATGCAAAAGAGTTATTTTATTTTTCGGTCATTCGGCCACTTGTTCGTATGTTCTTTCATAAACGCAATCAGTAAAGCATTTTTTATCTCTCTCTTACTCATGCATAAGCATTCATTCTCTACGCTGCAGACGAGCCACTCCCCATTAAGTCTCTAAAGCATCATCGCATTCTGATTTTCGTTACATTTAATTCTCTAATTTTTGGATTCACCTCCCTTTGCTAAAGAAGTTTCACTTCCATATTGTGCTTATGAGGGTGAGGCATACTACTTAAAGTTTTTTTTCATAAGTAGTTTAATTTCTTTTGTTGTTATATTTAATATTTGGCTTGATAATGATTTGTTGTACTATTTCGTGCAAAAATATAAATTCATTTGATATTGATTCTCAACTGGCCATGCATTGTTGGTTGTGTTATATTATTTGCCATCTCAAATGTGCAGGACTGACGGGTCGTAATCATGACACGATTGCTAGCAGATCTAGAAGTGTCTGTGACAGATTGACGTGGTCGTGCCCGTCCTGTTCCAAAAATCAGGTTGAATTTTCGTCGATGTATCGTTGTATACGTGACAAATTTATAAAGCTAAATAGGTTAGATAAACAACTTGCCTTAGATTTTGATTCGGATGTGAATTTACTTAGTTAGTATCAGTTCGACTCACCTCCTTCCCTACTTTTATTGCCACCTGCTCCATTGATTAAACCTTCTCTATTATCTATTACTACTCAAGCTCCCGAGATTATTATCCCTCCTATTAATACTACCTCAATTCCTATGCCCCACTGTTATTATTATTACTATTATCTACATTCCATACTCCTCCATCTCCTGCCATATTTTCCCATATTCCTGAGCCTATATCAAGGGACCCAGTATCACATATGTTCCACCTGTGTAACAAGTATGTACCTCTACGCGGTCTAGACCAACTTCTCCAACATCAACCAATACCGTAACGAAGGATATTGCTGATAAAGCATCTACTTCCAAACGGACTATTCCTCGTTGAACACTGTGGTGGACAACAATGGTAATGTGTCCACTAATGGTCATACACCCCTTTCTTTGTTGCTACCTGAGCCCATATTGGCACCTGTACCTTTACCTCCATCTAACTTAACTTTTTCCAATTCAGTACCTGTTCTTATTGTGAGTGCACCCCGTCGAAAAGTTATCATTTCTAGGTTGGCAGCAGATACAACCTGTGAAGATGTTATTTCTTATATTGAAGCCAAAATAAATGTTACGCGTGTTCAGAAATTTAATTTCTCGAACACGCGTGACGCGTTTCCTTCAAAATAAGTGTGCCGGACGATATTTTTGCTACTATTTGTGATGCAAAATTTTGGTCGGAGGATACTATTGTCCATGAATTTAAACCTCGACGTAAAAAACTTCGACCATCTGCTAGTGTGCCTTCTACAAGTTCAATTTCACTTTCGAACACAATCTCAAAAAAATGATGTTGCCTTCTGATAATCTTTCTATTCAATATCGAAATGTTAAAGGTCTCCTTAGTAAACTTAACATTTTGTATAAGGATAGTTTCTCGTTTGAAGCTGATTTTAAAGCGTTTCCTGAGACAAAGCTAAACTATTGTATTCTTAGCAATGCAATTTTTTGCTCAAACTTTGTTACATTTAAGGCAGATGTTTACCTAATATTGAGTTTATTTGTATGAAATTATTGTTGTCTCATGAACCTGTCTTCATATCATGTCCTTATATTCCGCCTAATTCCAATTTGGAAATTTATTTCAGTCATGACAATGCTATTAACTCAGTTAATAAAATTCTTCGAGACCGTGATTCTCTTATCGAGCTAGGTGATTTTAAGCTCCCACGCATTTCGTGGTACTTTTTCGATACCACGAACTATTTAGATCCTTCAACGCATCATGATTTCTTGGACGCCCTATTTGACCACTCTTTATTTCAAATGAACTCAATTGTCAATCATTCGAATAGATTACTTGATCTTGTTTTCAGTAATGATTCTGTTGGTACTTCTGTTTCAAGATCCCAACCTTCATGATTCCCTGAGGATACTTATCATGCAACAATGGAAATATCCCATTCTTTAACCTGTCTCTTTCTGACTCAACATCTACATGCTACCGTCGGTTTTGTTTTCACAAAGTAAACTTTGCCCAATTACATACAATCTTATTTGGAACTGATGGGTCTTCTTTGTATGATTGCAGTGATGTATAAGTAATAAGTACCTCGCTCGTTGTAGGCTGCAATTTCGCGTGACCCTAAACAGTTTTATAACTTTGTTAATTCAAAGCGCAAGTCTTCTTTATTTTCCTCGTCGATGTATCTAGTTGACGAACAAGCCTGCAGTGATTTGGGTATTGCAGACCTTTACGCAAAATTTTTTCAATCCACTTATTCTTCTAAATCATATATTTACAATCGTTATCATTATCCCATTTCCCAATGTAACCATATTATTTCTCCAGTAATTGGTGAGAAGTGTCTTCTTACCTATTTCAAATCTTTAAAATCTACTTACTCACCCGGTGCTGACAAAAAACCTAGTGGTGTACTTAAGTACTGTGCTGAATCTTTATGTAAACCACTCCTGAAACTTTTCAATTTATGACTTCAGAGGGAATTTTTTCATTCTGTTTGGAAACAATCCTTTATAGTTCCCCTACATAAAAAAGGTAACAAATCGAACATATCAATTACAGACGCGCTTATTTGTATTATAGAGCTCGGGTGAAGTACATAAGTTGACAAGTAGCAGTATGTGGTCAGAACTGAGATCAGCCGTTTCCTTGTTAGACAACCAACTTGAAGGTAAGTTGACAAGTATATGGACGGAACTAAGATAGACAACCAACTTGGCAGTATACCATTAAAAATAGCGAAATCAACAGCATCCAGAACTCGAAGATTATCGTATGGATATAAAGTGGGTGATCCAGTAGCCAACACTTCTCTGTTATTTTTAACAATAGACTCAAAAAGCTGTCTACATCTTGGAGTGTCGAGCCTGGATCCCCACAGGCGATGCTTGGTGTTCAAGTCGCCACCAACCAGGAATTTCTATCCAAGTACTTCAAAGTAGTCATTGAAAGCCCTCTCGTCTAATTTAAGGCCTGGAGGGCAGTAGATTGATGCAATGATTATTTCTCCAGAGCTGGTGCAGATTTTGACTCCAGCACTTTCAATAGGATGATGCTTGATGACAGTGCGTATAATAACTGCAGCTTCTCCCCTCATACGGTTATCGTCTGGGTGATTGGCAGCATATAATTCATAACCTTGAAGTTTTAGATAAATGCGACAGGAGAAATGGGTTTCAGCAATGAGCATGATGTCAATTGCTTTGGAGGTTAAGAACAGCTCTAGTTCATTTCTGCGTTGTGTATTTTGGATTGCGTCTCTATCATATTGTTGAAGCTGATGGTCAAATATTCCAATCTCGATTCCAATACGGCAAACCTTTCAGATTGAGTTAATGACGAACTCTGTTGATATTCGCTGTCTAGAGCTGAGAATTGATGACATAAGTTTATTCCGATTGTTTTGAGTGCCTTGCTGTAGATTTAGGCCAATTCTCTGCTTCACAATTTGCTGTTGAGGAATCTGGTTTCTACCTTGTATTTGAAATCTTTGACTGTGATGGGCCAGCTGTGGGTTGTTAAACACATCTGCAAATGTGCGACTAGATGACATAGGAGGGGAGATTGATTTTTCAACATGACGAAGGCGCAGATTTGTATGTTTTGGTCGTGAAGTTTGGGTTTTTGTCGAAATCGCGTTTTTGCAAACACTGAAGCCTTTGTAATTGGCTGTATGTGACTCACCACATAGAGCAAGATAAAAGATGGGTGATCTTCACCACATTTCACACACTTGAACTTCTTACGACTATAAAGTTTGGTGTGCGAGTATTCCTGGCATCTATGACATTGTGGAAAGTCATTGTGTTGGTGTGGTGGCTGTATTTTGACCATTTGGCGATATAGTTTGGTGATAGAGAATACCTCTTCGTTGTTGGAATTTGGCTCCAGATCCACAAATCGACTCAAGAGGTTATAACAGTTACGTACTGAATGACCCATAGACGCAAGTTCATTTTTCATGTCTTCTACAGATGTTGTGTTGTGTAGACCGCGAATAACTATTTTATATGCCCTATTGTCCTTCAGCTGGTATGAATGATAAGGTAATGATTCAAGAAGTTTGATTATTTCGCGAAATGAATTACTAGTAGTTGGGAGGATTTTAATTTCCTTGTTTTTCATACCCTTAGTTACATAGCTGTCAGACTCAGTGACCGTGTCTAAAGCAGAAGTCCATCTGTTTTTGTAATGTCAGTCACATGTATCGGCGGTGGCTTCATTGATTGTAGATTCATTGATTTTATTATCATCATTTTTATTTTGTGGTTGTTCGGTAATTGGGATAGATTTTGTTTTGACAGAGCGAGTTTCAGAGGCCCTCTCTGTTTCCATTAGATAATCGCCCTCTTCGTCCGATTCGTCACTCAAAGGAGAGAAACGGTTGTTAAGTTGTGAGAAGTTTGGACGTAAATTTGAAATATGAATTGGTGAGCATGGAGATTTCTTTGGTAGTTTTCTACTTTAGTTGGGAGAGCTTACCTCCGCTTACTTTGTTGAATTGGCAAAGTGGTTTCTGGACTGTACTAGTCACTTATTTTAAGCACAGTTATTTGGAATTGTAAAGGCATTTTGGCGGGGTCATGGACAGCCTGGTCGCCCATTAAGAGCCACCACATATTGGCGATCTGCTTTATTATTGATGTAAATGTGCAAATGTAGTAGCAGGTCAAATGAAAGTGACGAAACACAACTGTATTATATAAAGTACACGTCACACGAACGTAATTTTGCCGTTACGAATAAAGCACAAAAAATAACGCGGAAAGACACGATAGTTAACGAGTACAGTACGCAGTTGCAACAGAACACTTTAAAAGATGAACGCGAGCTGTTGTGAGAATGACTGTTTATCCAATTATAAAAGCTTTACTTAAGGTAGGAATAGACTACGCAACAATTGTGCGCAACTTTTTGTCGTAAAATGAAGCTTTACTCACATACTTGAAATTTCATTTGTGCAAATTTAGAATTTTAATTTATTTATTTATTGTATAATTGAAAACTTAATTCTAAAATACAACACTAAAGCTGAAGCAACTAAGGCCTTGAGCTAGATGAGATCATAATCTTTTTTTTTTTTGTTATTTACAATTTTTTCATACTATTACTATTTTGACTGGCTTCTGTAAGTAGATGGCGAAGCAGAGGGATGTGAAGGGAGTTACGCAGGGATTGGACTCGACTGCAATTGTCAGTGAGATGGCCCACACTTAGTGTACCTGAGTTGCAAAAATTGCAAGTTGAAAACTTTGTGTGTCCTAGTTTGAATCTGGTATACAACACACATTGTTTCCTGTTGATAGTTGGCGGGATGCTGAGTGCTTGTCTTGTCGGATTTACTTGTTTATAAAAGTGGGAGTATTCGTTCCATATTGCATTCAATTTCTCTGCTGTTGTGTTGTTTACCAGGTTCTTGATGTCGTCTTCATTGGAGTAGAAATGAAGCTCGTGTTGAAGATTTCGCTGCAGCGTCAGCTTGTTCGTTACCTGTTATTCCTACATGGCCAGGTAACGACATCAGCCGAATTTTGTTGTGATGATTTATAATTAAGTCTCTTATAATGCTGACTGTTGATTCAATGTTGTTGATATTTTTAACAGCTAAGAGAGTTGACATTGAGTCAGTGCAAATTATAAGTTTGAATTTTTTATTTATTGATGCATATTCTAGGGCAGTAAGTATGGCTGCTGCCTCTGCGGGGAAGATTGAGGTGTATATTGGTAATATGGCTGATTTAATAGTGTGGTTTTCTTCGGAGATAACGCTGAAAGCTGTTATATGGTCTGACTTTGAGCCGTCCGTAAAGATAAATTTCCATCTGGCGCATTTCTCATGGATGCAATTGAAAGCTGCTCTGTATTCTGCGTTTGGCGTTGTCTCTTTTTTATATTTGGCCATTTGGAGCATTATTGAGTCAGCTTTAAGATACCATGGAGGGAGTTTGTATGTATTTTTGCGTTGAGGAGAGATGATTACATCCAGTTCAGTTGCTTTGCCTATGATTAACTGTAGGCTTGATGGAAATCTAGTTTTCCTCTTACGTTTTTGATTGTTTATGAATACTGTGTGCAGTCTGGATCCATGTGTTGGTGTATGTTGATCGCACGACCAATTGACCAGTCCATTCGGATATCCAAGTTACATAAGCCAGCTTCAGTAAGAATATTTGCTATTGGGGTAGTGCGGAACGCTCCGAGTGAGATTCTAGCAGCCGCATGGTATGGAGGGGATAGTTTTTTGATATTTGTTTTGTTTGTTTTCCATATTTTCTGTATATATATACGCAAAATCGAACTTATTTTTTCTTTTCTCTTTTTGTGTATACTTTTAATGAGAAAACTGTTGTTTTTTCTTGAATAAGTATTAAAAATTAATATAAGAACATAACTGCGTTTTTATTTTTTTCGATATACATTTCTTTACCGTTTAAATTTACTGTTAAAGTGAAGTTTTACTGCTATTTTTGACATTGCAAACATTTATGTGTTTATGTGTATATTCTTGATCAGCTCGATTACACGAATTGATTAAGCCATGTCCGTCTGTCCGTCTGTATGTATGCAAACTAGTCCCTCAGTTTTTAAGCTAGATAGCTGAAATTTTGCACGAATCTCTCTTTTTACCTAACGCAGAACATTTGTCGGAACCACCCGAATCGGACCACTAGGGCGATACCTCCCATACAAACCACCCATTTAAATTAATGTTCTTATTAGAAAAACTTTTTTGTTTTTTGTCCTATCGAACTGAAACTTGGAAATTATCAGTATTCAATAAATGCGCAGGACATCTGTCGGAACCACCTGAATCGGACCACTAGTGGGGTACCTCCCATACAAACCACCCATTTGAATTTAGCTTCTTATTAGAAAAACTTTTTTGTTTTTTGTGCTATCAAACTGAAACTTGGACACTGTCAGTTTCCAAGATAGGCCCAGAACATTTGTCAGAACCAGCCGAATCGGAACTCTAGGCGGGGTACCTCCCATACAAACCACCCATTTGAATACTACAATGAAACATTCACTGCATCCTGTGAAGAGTATTTCATCTTCGGCATAGTCGAAGATAACCTTCTTTTTAGTTTTAGGTTAATATAAACTTATTAAAGTTTAATAATAAATAAATAAAAATTAATAAACCTAAAAATCGAATTAAATAAAACGAGAGTGACACACTTTAAATATGCACTTTCCTGCTACGAACAAAAATGCCTCTGTAGCCTAGTGCGTAAAGAGTCCGCTTGGCCGATGACTCAAAACAACAGGGAGTGGGTTCGAGCCCTCCATCAGGCTACCTTTTGTTTTTTTTTTTTTTGCTTTTCCTTTTTAAATTTTGCAACAACAGCAAATTAGTGTCAATAAATCAAAAAAAGGATTTGTTCCTATCGCCCGAAGAAATGTTATTTGAATACCAATTGTACTATTAGCGCTAAGCGAAATCACTTCCCTTTAATTCTAGCCTGTGGGATGACAATTCACAAATCGCAAGCAGTTACCTTCCACCAGGTTGTTTCTGAGTATGAAAAATCTCATTACCAACAACTAGTTTATAGCGCACCTTCAAGAGTCACAAGTGTTGAAGGACTATTTATTGTTACGAAAAACAGTGATAAAAGATTTCATCATGGACGAAGAGTTGCAAGGCTTGCAAATAATTCTCTACAAACTCACCGGGATACAATTTTGTTGGATGCTATTAAGACCAGAAAATCTACGTCATTCTTTGTATGTATATAACTGCCGAAGTTTAAGGTCTCACAAAAATGATCTAACAGATGCGGTGTCACAACAATGTACCTTTCTTGTGTTATGTGAGGCTTGGCTTTGTAACGACGAATACGTTTGCATTCCAAATTTCGACAGTTGCGCTCAATTTAAAAAAGAGGGTCGGGTCAGCGTGCTGGTGGTGAAGCGATGTATATAAAATAAAACAGTGAGCATAGAATTACGCCACAGTTGCAAAGCAATAACCCCTTCAATCGAAGACGTTTCTGCAGCCGAATGCATACTGTGTAATAGACAGAAGGTGATATTTGGTAGTGGCATACATTTCACCAAAGCAACGCATAAATGATATTATAAAGTTTCTTAATTTTGTGTTGTTACAATACATTCCCATTAGATCTGCTGAAGTTGGAGAGAACTTAAGGTAGGAATAGACTACGCAACAATTGTGCGCAACTTTTTGTCGTAAAATGAAGCTTTACTCACATACTTGAAATTTCATTTGTGCAAATTTAGAATTTTAATTTATTTATTTATTGTATAATAGAAAACTTAATTCTAAAATACAACACTAAAGCTGAAGCAACTAATGCCTTGAGCTAGATGAGATCATAATCTTTTTTTTTTTTGTTATTTACAATTTTTTCATACTATTACTATTTTGACTGGCTTCTGTAAGTAGATGGCGAAGCAGAGGGATGTGAAGGGAGTTACGCAGGGATTGGACTCGACTGCAATTGTCAGTGAGATGGCCCACACTTAGTGTACCTGAGTTGCAAAAATTGCAAGTTGAAAACTTTGTGTGTCCTAGTTTGAATCTGGTATACAACACACATTGTTTCCTGTTGATAGTTGGCGGGATGCTGAGTGCTTGTCTTGTCGGATTTACTTGTTTATAAAAGTGGGAGTATTCGTTCCATATTGCATTCAATTTCTCTGCTGTTGTGTTGTTTACCAGGTTCTTGATGTCGTCTTCATTGGAGTAGAAATGAAGCTCGTGTTGCAGATTTCGCTGCAGCGTCAGCTTGTTCGTTACCTGTTATTCCTACATGGCCAGGTAACGACATCAGCCGAATTTTGTTGTGATGATTTATAATTAAGTCTCTTATAATGCTGACTGTTGATTCAATGTTGTTGATATTTTTAACAGCTAAGAGAGTTGACATTGAGTCAGTGCAAATTATAAGTTTGAATTTTTTATTTATTGATGCATATTCTAGGGCAGTAAGTATGGCTGCTGCCTCTGCGGTGAAGATTGAGGTGTATATTGGTAATATGGCTGATTTAATAGTGTGGTTTTCTTCGGAGATAACGCTGAAAGCTGTTATATGGTCTGACTTTGAGCCGTCCGTAAAGATAAATTTCCATCTGGCGAATTTCTCACGGATGCAATTGAAAGCTGCTCTATATTCTGCATTTAGCGTTGTCTCTTTTTTATACGAGGTGTGACAATTAAGTAACGGGACTGAGTATACCACAGTCGTCTGTCTTTAGCTTTAAGAGTGGGGATGGATGGTGAGTGACCTTGATTCCTACTGCGCAGAATCCACTTGATCCCGCCTCTCTGTCTAGTCTAGTTTGCTTTTAAACCTAGTTTGAGTAAAGTGTTGTTTAATAGAAGTGCCGGAAAAATGATTAGTTTAAAAATCGAGCAGCGAATTAATTTAAAATTTCTCGTAAAATTAAAAAAACCTCCAAGTGAGTGTTTTGAATTGCTAAAAAATGTGTTTGGTGATGACTGCATGTCACGTACTAGAATTTTCGAATGGCACAAACGATTTTCTGAGGGCCGGGAAGAAGTTGATGATGAGGAACAGACTGGACGCCCTGTGACATCAAGAATTGCAGAAAACGTTCAAAAAATTAATGAAATTGTTCGGAAAGACAGGCGTTTGAGTCTTCGGATGATATTGAGGTCCTAGAAAAGCTGAGAGAAAAAGTGCGAAAGAAAAGACCAGACCTGTGGAACAACAAATCCTGGATTCTGCATCAGGACAACGCGCCAGCGCACAATGCACTCTCTGTGAAGCAGTTCTTAGCGAAAAAAATCAATTACCGTGCTCGAACACCCACCGTATTCACCAGATCTCGCTCCCTGCGACTTCTACCTGTTCCCCAAAATCAAAAGTTCGTTGAAGGGAACACGTTTTGAGTCGGTTGAAGAGGTAAAAGCAAAAACGGCAGACCTGCTAAGGAGTCTAACACTTAGTGACTTTCAGCACTGCTTTAACCAGTGGAAAACTCGCATGCAGCGGTGTATAGATAGGGAAGAGGAGTATGTTGAAGGAGATTAATTGTTATTTGTAATAAGTTTTCAATAAAGTATGTTTTACAGACCAGTCCCGTTACTTAATTGTCACACCTCGTATTTGGCCATTTGGAGCATTATTGAGTCAGCTTTAAGATACCATGGAGGGAGTTTGTATGTATTTTTGCGTTGAGGAGAGATGATTACATCCAGTTCAGTTGCTTTGCCTATGATTAACTGTAGGCTTGATGGACATCTAGTTTTCCTCTTACGTTTTTGATTGTTTATGAATACTGTGTGCAGTCTGGATCCATGTGTTGGTGAGTATGTTGATCGCACGACCAATTGACCAGTCCATTCGGATATCCAAGTTACCTAAGCCAGCTTCAGTAAGAATATTTGCTATTGGGGTAGTGCGGAACGCTCCGAGTGAGATTCTAGCAGCCGCATGGTATGGAGGGGATAGTTTTTTGATATTTGTTTTGTTTGTTTTCCATATATTCTGTATATATATACGCAAAATCGAACTTATTTTTTCTTTTCTCTTTTTGTGTATACTTTTAATGAGAAAACTGTTGTTTTTTTCTTGAATAAGTATTAAAAATTAATATAAGAACATAACTGCGTTTTTATTTTTTTCGATATACATTTCTTTACCGTTTAAATTTACTGTTAAAGTGAAGTTTTACTGCTATTTTTGACATTGCAAACATTTATGTGTTTATGTGTATATTCTTGATCAGCTCGATTACACGAATTGATTAAGCCATGTCCGTCTGTCCGTCTGTATGTATGCAAACTAGTCCCTCAGTTTTTAAGCTAGATAGCTGAAATTTTGCACGAATCTCTCTTTTTACCTAACGCAGAACATTTGTCGGAACCACCCGAATCGGACCACTAGGGCGATACCTCCCATACAAACCACCCATTTAAATTAATGTTCTTATTAGAAAAACTTTTTTGTTTTTTGTCCTATCGAACTGAAACTTGGAAATTATCAGTATTCAATAAATGCGCAGGACATCTGTCGGAACCACCTGAATCGGACCACTAGTGGGGTACCTCCCATACAAACCACCCATTTGAATTTAGCTTCTTATTAGAAAAACTTTTTTGTTTTTTGTGCTATCAAACTGAAACTTGGACACTGTCAGTTTCCAAGATAGGCCCAGAACATTTGTCAGAACCAGCCGAATCGGAACTCTAGGCGGGGTACCTCCCATACAAACCACCCATTTGAATACTACAATGAAACATTCACTGCATCCCGTGAAGAGTATTTCATCTTCGGCATAGTCGAAGATAACCTTCTTTTTAGTTTTAGGTTAATATAAACTTATTAAAGTTTAATAATAAATAAATAAAAATTAATAAACCTAAAAATCGAATTAAATAAAACGAGAGTGACACACTTTAAATATGCACTTTCCTGCTACGAACAAAAATGCCTCTATAGCCTAGTGCGTAAAGAGTCCGCTTGGCCGATGACTCAAAACAACAGGGAGTGGGTTCGAGCCCTCCATCAGGCTACCTTTTGTTTTTTTTTTTTTGCTTTTCCTTTTTAAATTTTGCAACAACAGCAAATTAATGTCAATACATCAAAAAAAGGATTTGTTCCTATCGCCCGAAGAAATGTTATTTGAATACCAATTGTACTATTAGCGCTAAGCGAAATCACTTCCCTTTAATTCTAGCCTGTGGGATGACAATTCACAAATCGCAAGCAGGTACCTTCCACCAGGTTGTTTTTGAGTATGAAAAATCTCATGACCAACAACTAGTTTATATCCCACCTTCAAGAGTCACAAGTGTTGAAGGACTATTTATTGTGACGAAAAACAGTGATAAAAGATTTCATCATGGACGAAGAGTTGCAAGGCTTGCAAATAATTCTCTACAAACTCACCGGGATACAATTTTGTTGGATGCTATTAAGACCAGAAAATCTACGTCATTCTTTGTATGTATATAACTGCCGAAGTTTAAGGTCTCACAAAAATGATCTAACAGATGCGGTGTCACAACAATGTACCTTTCTTGTGTTATGTGAGGCTTGGCTTTGTAACGACGAATACGTTTGCATTCCAAATTTCGACAGTTGCGCTCAATTTAAAAAAGAGGGTCGGGTCAGCGTGCTGGTGGTGAAGCGATGTATATAAAATAAAACAGTGAGCATAGAATTACGCCACAGTTGCAAAGCAATAACCCCATCAATCGAAGACGTTTCTGCAGCCGAATGCATACTGTGTAATAGACAGAAGGTGATATTTGGTAGTGGCATACATTTCACCAAAGCAACGAGTAAATGATATTATAAAGTTTCTTAATTTTGTGTTGTTACAATACATTCCCATTAGATCTGCTGAAGTTGGAGAGAACTTTGACAAGTTGCCTATCATTCTGGGGGTGACTTTAATATCAAATTTGCTTCAAATGATGCCGAACCACTTATTCTGTTTTAAAGGATATACTTAACTTGCAAGTGACCACAAATCTACTCATTCCAAAAATTACTCCAAAAGTACAATTGATGCGGTCTTCTCGAAGTTTCTTGATTTCG
Source organism: Amiota minor (assembly GCA_037043295.1). Lineage (NCBI taxonomy): Eukaryota > Metazoa > Arthropoda > Insecta > Diptera > Drosophilidae > Amiota > Amiota minor. Next base: position 35,842 of record JBAMAW010001609.1, read on the forward strand.
AAAATCAATAAATTTCCGGCGTTAATTACTTTTTAGTTTTTTTTCTGTGTGTTAGTAGGACTGTCCTTAATTATATTGAAAAAAAAAATGAACGAAATCTGTCAACCAGTGTGTTTACAGCAGCTGGGTGAATCAGTCCATCTCAGTAGTTCTCTGCGAATTTTGTTTGATGGAGTCTATGGAGTCATGCCGGGTTCCACGAAGCGGCAATTTGAGTTTGGGGAACAGGAAAAAGTCACGCGGAGCTAAGTCAGGTGAATACGGCGGCTGGTCGATGATATTTATCGCGTTTTGGCCTTATAATCGTTGATAATCGTGGCCCGATGACAAATTTTTTCAGAAAATTCAGTTCAATCGGAACAAGCCGAGCGACGACGCGCTGCATGCTCAAATGATTGACCAAAATTAATCGAGCTGTTTCACGATTGATGTTGAGTTCACGTGCTATCTCTCTAGCACTAACATGACGATTTTCGAGAACGATTTCTTTAACTTTTTTGACGTTATCGTCAGTGCCAGAGGTCGGTTGATAAACATCAATCAACGTCCCCTTGGATATATATCCGCAGGTACCAAATTTGAGTCATATTTATTTTGGTAAATACAAAAATACAAAATTTGAGACAAACTCTTTGTTCAATATTTTTTCCATTTTAAAATTCGCCGAGAACTACTGAGGTGGACTGATTAAACCAGCTGCTGTAAACAAACTGATTGACAAATTGCGCTCATTTTTGGCATAGTAATTAAGGACAGTCCTACTAACATACAGAAAAACCTAAAAAGTACTTAACGCGGGCAATTTAAATGACAAATTCCGGGTACTTTATTGTCTTAAGGTATCATATTTTAGCTATTATCAACCAATATTCGCCTATATTAAGTAAATAAATTTAATACTGAAATTTTGCATCAAACTTTCATTAATTCATTTAGTCAATATGTTTCAAACGAAAGGCTCGCGAGTGTTAAGCACACTCACAAATTTTTTTTGTTTTTGTTTTGTTTTGTTGCACGTTACCATAAAACCGCTGATGATTTCAAATAAATTTGCAATAGTAACATTTTTGTTAAAATTTTAATAAAGTACGTAGCAGGAATGGAAAAGAGAACTGCAAAATCATGTATTTTTCACATATTTTAAAACAAAATTCAGCTGTTCAAAATATGTGAACGACAGATGCGGTGTGAAAACGCTATAAATTATTGGAAATATATAATTGCACAGCTTAAGTACTAGAAAGTCTGTAAAGCACATTCACCGATCTCTAGTTGCTAGTTAGGAAAAAAAAATATTTGCAATATTTTTCATTTGTTTTTAACTTAAAAAATGATATGTATATAATTAAAATAAGTTTATAAAATTCAAAATTTTTTCAACTAAGTTTTGTTATCTTTCTACCTTCACCTTCTTGATCACAGAATAAAGCAAAGCAATGGGTCTACTTAGCGAAGGCAGTCCGCTTTGCTGGGATGAGACAAAAGCGCTTGCCAATCATGTGTGTGAGCATGGCATTAATCAATTCATAAATCTCTATCACAGACTTAAAGATCGCCAAGGCGATATACTAAAGTGGGGTGATGAGGTGGAATATATAATTGTACACTTCGATGATGATCAAAAAGTGGCACGTGTTGCATTGAAAGCGAAAGATTTATTGGCACAGCTTAATAAAAAAGAAGCAGCTGATCCAAAAGGAGTTAAATCATTATGGCGCCCAGAATATGGTGCTTATATGATCGAAGGTACACCAGGGAAACCATTCGGTGGTTTAATGGCACATTTCAATCTTGTTGAGGCAAATATGCGTTATCGACGTGAAGAAGTTACCGAATTGTTGGCACCCAACGAATGTGTTATGTCGATAACAAACTTTCCTCGTTTGGGTTCGGAAAGTTTCACATACCCGGTATATAAGCCAAGACCCGATGATTCAAGTAGTTCGGCCAAATCATTATATTTCCCTGATGAAGCCATTTTTCCTGGTCATCCACGTTTCAAGACATTGACGCGTAACATACGCTTGCGCCGTGGTGAGAAAGTTTCCATCAAGCTAAAGGGTAAGTGAAATAAAAATCATAAGTTCAAATGAATCACAACTTAATTATTTATACTTTTGCAGTTTTTAAGGATGAACTAACAAAATTACCCGTTGATGGTGCGCCACCAGGTGAACCGGATGTAGTATTGCTCGACGCCATGGGCTTTGGCATGGGTTGCTGTTGTTTGCAATTGACATTCCAAGCGTGCAACATAACCGAGGCACGTCGTCTCTACGATCAGTTGGCACCATTATGCCCAATTATGCTTGCTTTAACAGCTGCTTCTCCAATTTATCGTGGTTATTTAACTGAATCGGATTGCCGCTGGAATGTGATAAGCTCATCAGTTGATTGTCGCACCGAAGAAGAACGCGGCCTTGTTCCGCTTAAAAATAATAAATTCCGTATCGCTAAGTCACGTTATGACTCTATTGATTCATATTTATCACCAGAAGGTGCCAAATACAATGATGTGCCTCTGATTTACGATGAGGCAGTGTATAGGCGTCTTATCGATGGAGGTATTGATCATTTGTTGGCTCAGCATATTGCCCACTTATTCATTCGTGATACTGTTTCACTATTTAGTGAGAAAGTCAATCAGAATGATGAAGAGGATACCGATCATTTTGAAAATATACAATCCACCAATTGGCAAACAATGCGCTTCAAGCCACCACCACCAAATTCATCTATCGGTTGGCGCGTTGAATTTCGACCATGCGAGGCACAAATTAGTGATTTCGAGAATGCTGCAATTGTTTGCTTTGTGGTCTTATTGACACGTGTGATACTTTCCTATCAATTAAACTTTTTGACACCCATTAGTAAGGTATAACAATTAATCGAGGATAATAGTTTGCCATCATTAATTTTTTTTTTTTAATTTTAATTGATTATATTTAGGTTGATCAAAATATGCAGACTGCACAGAAACGTGATGCTTGCCGTAAGGAGAAATTTTGGTTTCGTAAATCATCTAAGGTAGCCGAGCAACACGCCTTGAATGGCAAAATTAGTGGTGATACTGATCCATTGAATGGTGGTGATACCAATGGTCTTGTCACAGCTACTAATGGTAACACCGATAGTGACCAAACAGATACCGATGACGAAGAGCAAGAATTATTCCATTTGCTATCCATTGATGAAATCTTTAATGGCAAGGTTTGTTAGTGATATCGATACTACTGCAATAAAAATGTATGTTAATTGTAATTTGTATATATTATTTTAGGCTGGTGTTTTTCCTGGATTAGTTCCACTTATTCGCAGCTATTTACAATCCATGGAAGTTGACACTGATACACATTGTTCTATTGAACAGTATCTGCGTTTCATACAGAAACGTGCTTCTGGCGAACTTGTTACCACAGCAACATGGATGCGTGAACAAGTTCTTAATCATGCAGAATATAAGTTTGTAATAATTTTCATCAACATAATATTTAAAATTATATTATTTTAATTTATAGGAAAGATTCAGTGGTCAGCGAGCGTATTAATTATGATTTGCTTAAAAAGATACAAGCATTGCAAGTGGGCAAATTAATTGATCCAGCGCTACTTGGCCAGGGAAATCATTCCAAAACGAAAGATTTCATTCCACCAGCACTGCAAAAGCATTTGGCCAAAAACGGTTGTTGCGAGGATAAATGATGGCCAGGCTACACAAGAAGCAATAGTTCTGTTTCTGTTCTGCATTAAGAATAAAGGCAACCACTTCATACAAGTATCGACTACAAAGATTACTAATATTATTCTTATAATAGTTTAAAAAACTAATAATTATCTCTAAAATATGCACGTCTCCGCATAAAAAAAATAATTCACCATTTAATTAATCAAGTAACCACCACAAATGTGTTTATGATCACACTACATACATAAAAAGAATATTATGGTGGTGATAATAATAATAATGAATGATAATAAGTTAAACACTTTTTGTAAAGTTTTATTCTTCTATTTATGGTGGATGGAGATGGAAGATCATGATAAGTGCACTTGTTTGATATACAAAATGATGTTGATGATCTGGTGATGTTGTTTGACAATGAGCACAGGATAGAAATTTTGTTGATAAGGATTGGAAAATGGAATGATTACAATGAGGTGGAGGGCTTGATAGGCGATTGGTAATGTGATGATGAAAACTTTGGTGTCTTGATTGATGACCAAATAATGTGCAAGGAAAGCTTGTATAAGGTTGCTTGACAATATTATGTAAAACGGATTAATTATTGTAATGTCTGAATTTATGTCATATTTTGTATTTAAAAAGGAAGAAACAAATTACTCAAATTCATTACTTTTTTTTATTATTTTAATAATATTACGTATGGACACGATTACTTTAGAGTGTGCCCCCTTTATCTGCGCATTCACGTAGCATACTAAGCAGAGGCAAAAACAAAAATGAAACTGCAAAAATCAATTCAAATTTATAATAAAAATAATAATAAATATGGATAAAACAAATGTTTAACATATTTCTTATTATTTATATAAATAAATCTACTAACCCTGACCACTTAGCTTACGATTTTGTTCTCAATCCAAATTTAAACTGTTTTGAATAATTAAATCTCTTATAATTGAACAAACTAGTATTTGATATAATTTATTGTATAACATATTTATACTACTTGAAAATTGTGGATCTATTTCGTACAGCTTTTGTATGGAATTATTTTATACAATTTAAGTTTACCATTGAAAAAATAAATTTTAACTCGTAGTGTTCCTTAAATTCTGGAATATTGTCTATATGTTTTTTTTACAAAAACAATTTTATGAGTTAAATTAGTCATAAATTGTAATATAAGATATCTTTAATTTTCTAAGATTTGTTAGCAACACGAACAATTTTAGTGAGCCGCCAATATACAAGATATTGTCATATTTTACACCGCTAAATAAACAATACAAAAAGCTTTATTCCTGCACACATCCTACTCGTAACAGAGTTTTGTACATCATCATCAAGGTTATAATTTTCTCACATCAAAAAAAAAATCATAAAACAACAGAAAACCAAAAAAGAATACAGCTGATATCTGTACGAGAAGTAAATGACGGCTTTACCGTTATTCTCACAACAAAACCAAACACTCCTTTGACACCACTGGTATAAAATCTTTTGTTAACAATTATAAGAGATCAGAGACGACCATCAAGCTTACTATATTCACTGATCTGATTAAGCCATGTCCGTCTGGGTATGTATGCAATTTGAGCTAAAGAGCTGAAATTTTGTACGAACCATGTTCCTCAATTTCGCTTTTTGCCCTATCGAACTGAACACTACGTTGCCAAGATAGGCCCGACAGTCATGGCCAGACTAGGGGGTACGTCCCGCATCCATAAATTTTTTCGGCATAGTCGAAGATAACATTATATTATTTAGTTGATAATATAGGCGTGACACATTCCTTAGCGATATTTATAATGGAAATCCCCAAGTTCTCGGACAATTTCCTGATAATGGTACTTAATTAGATTTTTGAAACAAACTTTTTTATTGATTTCTAAAATATAACACTGAACTCTACGAACTTTGATAACGAAAAATGATAAAATCACGTAATGCCGTTATAAAATTTCTCTCTCAAGCTCGATCCGATTAAGGAACTAAAGAAGATTTGCATGCTTAATACTTGGAGCAAAGGTATAGTACATAACTGAGATGTAACAGACCCACAAAAGAGTTTGAATGCTTATCATTACATAAGTGTATAATCGGTTACATTAAATATCTTGTAGTGTGATCATATGATATGTAAGTTAAACTTTTCTTTTATGGTAGTTATAAAAAAAGACCGGCAAGCTTTATGCAGGTTTATTTCAGACTAATGTTACAAATGTTACTTTAGAATCTAAAAAGTCGATGTCCTAACTAAGAATAAATTAACAATAATGTTAAAACTATGAACCAAGGACATATTTATCTATTGCTTAATTTGTAATTCTCCTCTTTAAATCGCTTGTCGGAAAGTCATGTAACGTCATTGATGTTATTATTGTGGTCGGTTGATTTACTTGTGGTCCGTCGATATCTGGCGTCGTCGTTTGAAACTGCTGTGGCACGTATACGTCATTGATATAAATTACTTGTGTCGTTTGATGTCGCGTTCGGTTACGGTTCGATTGAACTGCTGCTGGAAGTAATGCAACTTCCTTTTCTAGGTGTTGGTTTTCCCCTGTTACTAGTTCTTTATGGATGCATCAGCGTCACTTGATAGCTTATTAGACGTGGATGGATGTGTTATGAACAAGATTCCAGTAATTTGTAGTTCGCTTTTCTGCTTACCGTTGAAATCGTTCAGTAGCAATCACGCCATTTCTATTGCTTCCCCTGGATGTGATATCCATTGTAATAGAATGACGTGGGCTATTTATAATTCTTGGTATGCCGGTATCTTGCTAATGTCATAGATTTGGTTTCTTTCCATATTGCTATATAACCGTATTACAATTTTCGCTTATTCCGTAATTCTTAGTTATGCAGGATTATATCTAGGTGTCAATTACAAGTATTATTTTTCTTTACTGGTCTTATTGTCTATTATTAGTTTTGAAATTTTATTGTTACGAATTAAAATACATTATCATTGCTGTAATGTTCTTATCTAGAGTTTCTGAATTTCTCTTTAGTTGTTCGATGTACATTTTCTTATTTATATTCAAGCATTTGAACTTTTTTATTTCAACCGCATTTATTATATTGGCTTTTGCATTGATATGGTGACTTAATATCTATTAAAGTTTCGTTGACAGTTATTCTATTTTGTATTGTATATTAATGCTATTTCGTAATAATATAATCATCTTTATGAATATTATTTCATATATCATTTATGAATTATCTATTTAGTGAGGGCTTCGTTAATGCATACTGTATAGTATTATTTTGATTTAAATCATATAAATTTTCTGTTATAATCGTGATCCGGTGTCCCGGCTAATATTGCCATGTCGTACCTATTGCGTTTATTGATCGTTTAGATCGTGGGTTTACAAATGTTTTTATGTCATGAATGATTTCTAATGATTGTTGTATCTCACGGGTAAAGAATATTTTCTCGTGGTAGATGTTCTCTGTATAAGTTACGGTAGCGTCCAGAAATTCCTTATACGTCCGTATACTAATAATGTGTACTAAGTTAAACGTTCCATCTTCATTTTTCCTAGTCCGTTTTCGATGGTCACTAAATGCATATTCGAGTAATCCATTAACTGTACGTCAGCAAAGATGATGTGGACTATTAGTCCGTAATTGTTATAAGCAATTTTTGCTCTGTGCACTTTTCTGCCTGACTCCTTTAAAATAGTTGTTTCTTTATTTTTTTACTATTTCCTTTTTATATTGTGTTAGATTATTACCTAACCTTTAATTTATTTTTACAAAAATTATATCTATTTGATATTGTTTGTTCTTTATTATGGACTTCTAAGAAGCTAATTATTTCTCTATCAGTTGGTCTCTATATTTTGTTTTCACATAGTCTTCAAGTTTCATTAATATTCCTGCCAAAAAAGATATCTATAGGCTTTTTCCCTGCCGTGGAATATGTAGAACTGTTGTATTCGTATACGGCTCTGCTTAGTAAGTCGTTGAACTTGTTGTGAATTTTGTCGGTTTTCAAACATCTAAGTATTTCTGTCAAAGTCGAGTGGAACCGTGTATTGGTGGTGCTGAAAATACATCTATTCCTGGTCTGTTAACATAAACTTTATTGTCGCGGAATTGAACGCTTTTTCATTGTCCATAACTATTACTTTTGAGATCCCGTTAAAAAAAAAAATTCACGTAAGGGTTGTTTTATATCTTCTGTTGATTTGGTTTTTATCGTCTGTGATTTGGTTTTCTATTTGTCAGGACCAGTTTCCCTTCAGTTGCGAAATGTCTAAATGAAGAATGTGACCTTTAGTTCCTTTAGTTCAGGATTATTAGGGTGTCTATCGTATTTCTGCTCTTTACAGACTTGACAATTTTCGTATTCGGGAAGTAATATTTCACTGAAATTTGCATCGTACGGATGTGCTCTTTTATGTGTCTTAATAATAATTTCTTCCTGGGTTGCTTGATCTACTATGTCCTCTACCTGTTTCTGGGTATAGCGAACATTATAATTGCTGAAGTGGGTTGGATAAATTTCCTGAACCTTACCCATTATTTCTTCAGAGGTGAATAAACCATTTACTATTGATGGATTCAAATGTTTCTTAAATATTATATGTCAATTATGTCTAACTGATTATATTTGGACCTGATTATTGTTGGAAGGTTTAATGGTATCTTGAATTCATAATCGGATTTTTCTCCGTACAAGAGGAAGATTTGATTCTAAAAAACGTTTATGTGCCTCTACGCAAGGTATTAAATTATGAGATGAGCTCTCGTGTCATACGTTGTGGAACTGTTTATATTAGGGCGCTGCGGAATCCGTGCAATCTGCATCAACTAACAACCAACCAACAAATTGTTGTTATAAATCAATTCATAATTATATTCTTCAAGTTTCCATCGTTTAATTTTGTATTCGTATTTTTATTACAGGCATAAGTTAGTGGCTGATGGTCTGTCAATATTTTACTTTAGCTTTACCGTATAGGTAGTTTTAGGCTTTTCAATGCCCAGAAATATATCTCGTTCACTGGCAGCATAGCTTTGCTCCTGTTCCAGTACTGCTCCGATAGCGTAGTTCGAAGCGTCAGTTGTGAAATGGAATTAATGGCATCAGGTCTTCTGAAGTTGAAGTTAACGTGTTCTTTAATTTTTGAAATGCCTCCAAAGCTTCTTCATCGAGGTTTATTATCGGATAGTTTTTTTCATAGTCTACCATCCTCCCCTCTCAAAATCGCCGTAAGTGGCTTTGCAACTTTGGCGTATTGAAGAATAAAGCGCCTGTAGTAGCCAGAGGTTCTTTCAGTGTTCTTGGTGGTGGAAAGTTGACTATAGCTTCAACCTTCTTGGGATTAGTTTTAATACCTTTTGATTTAATTATAAAACCCAGAAATTCTACCTCTTTTTCGAGAAACTCGCATTTGTCAAGTTGGCATTTGACGTTTGTTTTCTCTAGAGTTTTCTCTATATTTTCCATATGTTCCCCAAGATTTTTTCCAAATAATAATTGTACAAATTAGTTCGGTCCGTTTTCAGAGATGGCTCCACCTGCAAGTTGTGGCCGATTTTGAAAGCGTCCTGGCCAACCCAGGCCATTTCCTTTTCGAAAATGTCCGGATTTGTGTTAAATAAACAGCATTTGCGGGAAGCTTTGATTTTCTTTTTTAATGGGAAGAAAAGTGCAGCTGAAGCCCATCGAATGCTTGAGGAAGTTTATGGTGAATCTGCTCCGACCGATAACTCATGCAGAAGGTTTGAGCTTGAAAAGTGGTGATTTTTGTGTCGAAGACAAGGAGCGTCCTGAAAAAAGTTTGAAGATGAGGAATTGCTTACTGATCTCGTGCCAAACGCAAACTGAACTCGCAGAATCGTTGGGAGTGACTCAGCAAGCAATTTCCGTTCGGTTAAAACAATTGGGATTTTTTCAAAAGCAAGGATATTGGGTGCCGTACGAGTTGAAGCCGAGAGATGTCGAAAAGGCGATTTTTCGCTTCGAACTGCTTCTTGAAAGACATCAAAGGAAGGGATTTTTGCACCGGGTCGTCTGAATATGGTTACGATGACCCCACGAAGAAAATGGATATTTTACTATGCCAAGCCTGGTGAACCCGTTCCATCATCGTCTACATCGACGCTAAAGCAAAACATCCATAGTTGAATAGCCACGCTCTGCATATGGTGTGGTATATTATGAACTACAACCAAACCAAATGCGGAACGTTATCGCTGTGTTTGAGCCGTGCATTGCGTGAAAAACGGCCAGAAAGGCGAAAGGCATGACAAGATGATTTTGCAACATGACAACGCTCGGCCCCACGTAGCTGTAACGGTCAAAAATTACCTGAAAACGCTGAAATGGGAGGTCTTACCAACCCGCCATATTCTCCAGACCTTGCTCCTTCCGACTACTGGCTTTGCTGTTTTTTCGATATCCGAATCTTTAAGACGAATTTGATGGAAACCGCTTTTAAGGTCTAAGACCGTGAAGATTTGATTTCCACCAAGTTGGGCTAGTACCTCGTTTATTTCTGGAATCGGGTATTTATCAGAAATAGTGACCGAATTCAATTTCCTATAGTCGATAACCATTCTTAATTTCTTTTTCCCTGAAGCGTCCAGTTTTTTGCCGTCCACCTGAGTTCTTACTTCTTCTTTGCAGTGACTTGGGTATGGGTAGTATTTTGAGTATCTTGGTGTGTCTGAGTTTGTCCGAATGTCGGTCTGTACTTTAATCATAAAGGTTTGTCATTAGCTTCGGTGAATAAGTTATTGTGATTTAGGAGAATAGCTCTGATTCTTTGTTCTTGACCTGTTGTCATATGGTCCGTTCGAATGGGATTGACTTCTTGTGAAGTTTGTTGTTTAATCTTTACCTTTTTCTTACCCAAAATAGTCATGAGATTCTTTTTAATATCAATTAATCCAGAAAGTTCTTTCATGCTGTCATTTCCGAGGATTGCATCGAAAATGTTTAGTAACGTATGATGTTTAACTGATATTTCACCTCCAACTGAGTTGGCGTAAAAGGGTTTTTCATTTAATATGGGAGTTTGTAAATATTGTGGTCGAATATAATTTTTATCTGAGCAGGTATCCATTAGTATTTTAATAATTTTGTTACACTTCGTTCTACACTCGAAATAAGGTAGCGAATAGTTGTTTATCCTTAAAAATGAATGTCGCTGTAATCATTTAATTGGTCTTCCTCAAAGTCTATGTTTAGTCCATTCACGTACTCTGCTAAAGTTTGCTCGTCTTCAAAATTTCCCTCGTCAATTTGACCTGTTATCGGTTCAGTTAGTTCGTTGTGCTCACTTCTTGTTCTTGGTTTAGTTCGTCAGTATCTATGTGAAAGTTACGTTGCATCTTGTTCTGTGGGACGAATTGTTGAGTGTTAGGTGCTGGCGAATTGATTTTGTTGCATTGGTTCGAAGGTCTATTCATGTAATTTACATTCCTGCTCATACCACTGGAGTCGACCTCCATCGGTTGGGGTTATTGGTTTTGTACAAAAGTTGGTGTGCGTTGTACAAATTGAGGGTTGTTATTGGAAGCGAAATTGTTAATGGGTTTTGATTGTAAGTTACTATTGAAACTGTGTCTAGGCTGATTGCCTTGATAGTTAACTGGTTTGGGTAGGAAATTTTTATTGGTTTGTTGTGGAAGATAGGCTAATTGAGGATAAAACGTTGTTGGTTTAGAGTTATTATTTTGAACATTGCGGGGTGGTATAGGTGGTGGTACTCTTCGATAGGTTAGTGCATTATTCGCATAATGTGTTCGAAAATTTTGGTTTTCCAATTTCAGACACAAATGTAATGCTTGGGGTAAATCGGTGGGTCATGACCATCTTGAACTCAAGTCCCCTATTCAATGTTCCAACTGTAGTTGATATACGTTCTTGACTGTACCATATCTTATTCAGTATAAACGAGAGATGTTGATATACTGCTTGATAATATTCTTCGATAGATCTGTTACCCTGACTGAGGCATGTCATTTGGTACTCCAAAGTTGACAAGTTTTTTTTATCCCCATAATGCAAAGTAAGAAATCTGGAAATGACTTTCCAGTCAAAAGGTGTACTGTACGTTCCAGTGTTCCTCCTATATGGTCATACACACAAAATATACGATCTACATATTTCTTCCAAGAGCTGAACTCTGAGGCCTGTCCAGAGAACATTCTTAGGCATTTTACCAAGTCTGGTATCTTGTCTAGATCTTGCAATTGGTTTATATGTTCCTGTCTAATCGTTTGGTCTTGCACTTTCGTAAAGTCAGTTATAGGGTTAAGTAGGTTCTTCACTATTTGCGGTCCCTGGGTATTCAAAATTTCGGTTATCAGTGACATTAACTGAGGGCGTAAACCTTCTAAATTCATATTGCTAACTTGAGAAGATGAGGTGGTTGGTGCAATAGGAGGTGGTGTAGAAAGTAATACAGCTGGTCTAATCAAGTTGTTGGGATTGGCCATCACGACTATTTAAAGTTTATCAATCGGAAAAATGCAGATTCAAAATTCAATTTGTTTTTCAATAATTCAAATGCACAATAAGTTTATGAAGTCTTAATGATTAGTATTTAAAGTACAATAATTTTTTACTATTATTAAATTTGTTTCTAATTCTAATTTAATTAATATCTCCTTTTGTCAAAGTTCTTATTATATTTTTTTATTGTTTGCTTTTTTTTATTATTGATTTGATTTTTGTTTTGTAATATTCAATGGATAATATTTCTTCGTAGATCACACTTAATTATATTATAATAAAAAAATTTCTTTTTTGTTGTATTTAGTTTTCGATTTTGTTCAATGAATAATTTTTAATATACTTTTTTTCAGTCTTGAATGAAACTTTGTCGCAATCAGACACGTGTGCGCAGAATTCAATTCAATCAACTTAATAAATCCTGTTAGAATATAACACATAAACGTTCTACATAATAGTGGAGAATAAGGGACAATCCACCTATTATCTATAGTGAACCTACTTCCAACTGCTAAGTTGTGCTCTCCGCATGGCCATGCACCATATTTTTAGTAATGATATCGTACTATACCGGATCGTTTTGTTGGTCGGGTAGTTCAGCTACTATAACACTTTCAATTTCGTCTTGCCGAATTTTTCCTTTTAGCCATAAAATCAAATGACAATGAGGTAAACCGCGTTTCTGCCACTCCACAGTCACCATGTAACATTTCATTTTTCCAAATAGTTGATCGTTGATGAAAAATTTTATGAATTTGTTCATCCTTAAATGAAATACGCTTGATATTATATCTCGACGGTCAAATGACCGTTGACCAGGTAATAGTTCCGCTTTAATTTCAGCCCATTCTGGGTTACATATAAAAGTGACAAATAAGTCGGCTCTCCCATAATTTCGAACGTAAGTCATTGCGTCCTGCGTTTTTTCATGCAGATAACGCAGAGAATCTGTGAATGATGATGGCAAGATTACTTGTTGTCCGATATTTGATGGATCAACATTCGCATCTTGATTTAGAGCATGCCTGAGATGGATGTAGTCATCAGCCCTCAATCGTTGTTGATTTCGGAAAAATTGTAGCCATCATATCGACACAATATTGACTAAATAAGTCTTTGTAATAATGTAACGGTTAAGAGTTAGCTCTAACTATCAATATAAATGCATAAAATTGCATGTATAAAACAGTTTTATTACGCACTGAACCTTGCTGAGGGATGGTCACATAATAACCGCCTTTTCCTGTTACTAACATGATAGGACACTGTAATGGATCCTAGGGGCGGTGTAATTCAGAGACCCTTTTTAGCTGGCCGTTTCTACTGTGCAGTACTATATCCCTTGGACCCTTTTCTTCATCAACCAAGAGGACGACTACCTTGTTTACAGTTGAAGCATTATAACTGCCTCTGTGTTCTGTCTGTGGTGTGCAGTCTGAGCGAATAGTTAACTTTAAATTATCTGAAGAGTTAAGTTGTAAGTTTTGTTTAAAACTTCGTATGTCTATTCAAAGCAGTCTGTAATTCACTAATTAATTCAATTTTGAGTGTTGGGGCTATGTTTGATCGCAACGATAACTGATCTGCTTTGCATCGTTTTATTCTAGCATTACCATTCCAGCTGCTGAGAGAATGTGTTAAGGGTTGGTGATCTGTATAGATTTTGACTTTCGCTTTACTGTAGAGGTAATTTTTGAGGGCTTTCAATGCCCAAAATATGGCTAACATTTCTTCTTTCATTTATAGCATAATTTTCTTCGGCTTTAGCAAGCGTTCTTGAAAGGAAACATATTAGCTGTTTGTTTTGTGATAACACAGCTCCTATCGCAAAGTTGGAAGCATCAGTAGTGAAATGAAATTCTTTTTTAAAATCGGGATAGCGGAGTATTACTTCATTTGATAGTAGAGCATTTTTTATTTTGTTAAAGGCTTCTATTGCTTCTTGGTCAAGTTTGACAAATTTCTTTGCTGACTCTCTTTTGGACACTCGTCCTTCTTCCCCTCTTAAAATGGAGCTAAATGGTTTTGGCATCTTAGCGAATCCTTTGATAAATCTCCTATAATAGCTGGAAAGTCCAAGAAATGATCTTAAATCTTTCAATGTCTTGGGACATGGGTAATTTGCTATCGCTGCTATTTTGCTCGGGATTGTCTCGGTACCCTCGTCTGATATTACGAAGCCTAGAAAGTCAACTTTGTTTTTGTAAAACTCACATTTATCAAGTTGACATTTCATGTTGGCTTCCTGTAAAGTTTGGAAAATTGTTTCCAAATTCTTGGTATGAGATTCATTATCTTTGCTGAAAATAATGATATCGTCTATGTAAATGAAGCATATCTTACCGATATGATCATGAAGAATGTCATCGAGAGTTCGTTGAAATATTGATGAGGCATTTTTTAATCCAAATGGGAGTCGTGTAAACTCATATTTTCCGTTATTGATGGAGAAGGCTGTTCTTTCCATGTCGGATTTTTTCAGAGGAATTTGATGGAAACCACTTTTAGGTTCTAGTACTGAGAAAATTTTATTGTCACCCAGTTGAGCTAATACCTCGTTTATCTCGGGTATTGGATATTTGTCAGCGATTGTTATATTATTTAGTTTTCGATAGTCAGACCATTCGATACTTTTTTTCTTTAGAGGCATCTAATTTTTTGGGTACAATCCACACCAGTGAATTATACGGTGATCGGGATGGACGGATAATTCCGTCGTCTAAAAGTTCTTTGATTTGTTTGTTTACCTCGTCTTTTAGGGACATTGGGAATTGGTAGAATTTTGAATATTGGTCTAATTCTCTTTTCTGTTCTTGAGTCATAGTAACGAGGAATTACTATATTTATTGATACAAGTTTTTTTTTCTTTAATGGGAATACTAATACTATTTTTGATCTTTATCAGGTTTTTGCTACTATCAATTACTGCTCCTAATTCTTTGAGGCTGTCATTTCCTAGTATAACATCAAAACTTTTTAGTGTAGGTAGTAGGAAGAACTTTACTACGATATCGGGTCTGTTAAATAGGTTAGTCATTTTGTGTTGCATGATTCTAACAACAATTCCAACAGTTACGGCATTAAAAGGTTTCTCATTGAGTACTGGATTTTCTACAAATTTTGGTTGGATGTTATTTCTGTTGAAGCCGGTGTTTATTAGTATTTTCAGTATTTGCCCACTCCTCACTTTGCACTCGAAGTAAGGGAGTGAGGAGTTCTTTGTTCTAAAAAATTGAGGTCAGAATATTCATATTGAGTGTAATCGTAACTGTCAACATCGTCTATTTGCTCAGCGTATTGAGTCAAGGTTTCATTATAATCATTTTGATTGTCATGTTGGGTAATTGCGTCTTCATATTCTGTCATAGTGGAATAAGCTTCAGCACTTGTTGGTTCTATAATCTCGTATGTCTGAATATTAAAATTTCTCTGCTTTTTTTCGGGCTGGTTTGTTGGACCGGGTCGTCTTTTGCCTGTTTCGAATTGAGGAGGTCTATTCATGTAATTGACCATTCCAGTTCGGATGCTGGGGTCTACGTCCATTGGTTCTGGGCGCGGCAGCGGTTTGGGTGCCATTGGGCGAGGTGGAGCTACAGATTGGTATGGTTGGCCCTGATAGTTGAAATTCTGTCTTGGTGTGATAAATGGTCTGTGTCCATAATCGTTTGTGCGTAGCCAAGGAGTATTGACTGGTTGTTGTTGTCCAAAGGTCATATTGTTTTGTCGGAATAAAGTGGGTTGTTGTTGGGTTAACGAATTTCTCGGTGAAACTGCAGGTGGTTGGCGATAGTTGGAATTGGTACTAAACTGAAAAGTACGAGGTGCTGGTATGGATTTTGTATTTGGGTTTCTGAAGTGGGTCTGGCGACACTCGTTCGATAGTCCTGATTTTCTAGCTTCGAGCACAAATGTAGTGCTGATGGGAGATCTACTGGTTCTTTCAACCCTAGTAGACGTGATAAGTACCCTTTTAACCCTCGCACGAAGGTGTCCAATGCTTTGTCGCAGTATAATTTCGTCATGAGTTGGTGACTATCTCTAGATAACTCCATGCAGCCTCTTATGCAAAATCAGAAATAAGTTTTTGTAAACAGTTTGATGAAAATCTTACACCGACTGATTATTTCCCTGTACTAACATGGTCATTTGGTACTCTAGCGTGCTTAAGTCACGTTTGTCTGCCTAGTGTAGTGTAATGCATTTGGATATAGCACTCCAATTAAGAGGCACACTATATGACTCGAGGGCCGTATCTGCATTACCGACTATTTTGTTTCTGATTGTATGTACTAAAATATTTTGGTGTACCTAGATAATTTGATTTTGTTTCTTTTTTTTTTTTTTAATTAAATTGTGTGGTGTGAAGGAAAAAATTATATTTATTTTGTTGTAAAACCAGTGGATGGTGCTCTCCTTCTACCCTGGAGGGTCCCTTAGGATTCGCAGAGTTGGAGTTAGTTATACCACAATTTCGGTGTTTTAATTTGAGTTATAATTTTTTTGTTTTATGCTTTTGTTATGTTCATTTATTTTGTTTTATTTTTATTTTATTTTACTTAAGTATGTACACATAAATAGTGCGAGTTTGATCGTCGGTGACTAAGGACGTGTTAAAAATTTGCGCTTTTGATTCTTTTGACAACAAAAAAAAAAAAAAAAAAGTATTACCCCAAAAATTAAAAAAACTCAACAACAACGGAAAGTGCAACGGTCTTCTTTCGTCGCGCGAATTATGTATTAAAACAACCTAACTTTAGTTTATTGTTTTTATTCTAACTTTAGTTTTTTATTATAATGTACAACTTTAGTTCACAACTTTTATTTCACTGTTTTACTTGAAGTCTTAAGACTTTTCACAAACTGTTTTAAGTGAAGTCTTAAGACTTTTCACAAACTATGTTTTAAGTGAAGTCTTATGACTTTTTCACGAACTGTTTTGGCATATGCAAATGCCTTTTCTTTTATACCTTTCCTATTGTTTACTAAGCATAAACAACGTCAGCGTAGGCTTCGCTTTCGTTGTTTATGCGAAGAAACAATCTTAATTCGGTGGCGTCATGTTTCCTCACTTCTGAACAATTATGCTGATATCGTCCGCATCAGCATAGTTGTTCGAAGCGAGGTTATGGAATTTGGACATAACACCTCCCCCTCTTGTCATGGAATTCTCCCGGATTCCACTTTATTTTTATTACAATGTTTTTCGTGTTAATATATACTATTATTATATTAATACTTATTATTACAATATATGATATATTTCATTATTTTTAACATTTGGCATGTATAAGTTTTATTGTTAACATTGATTATTTGTTCTATATATAGTCCAATGAGAAATTATATTCTCCTAGACTAATAGGCCACCTTTGTAGTCTTGGGCTTATGTCTTTCCCGGAGTATTTTGTCATGAGCCACTTAAGTGGTTGTTGATCACTCTCGAGATCGAATTCCCTTCCGAATAGATATGGCCTATAAAGTGCGTTTCTTTCTTCAGAAAGTCGCATTTGTCTGTTGAGGTTGTTGTTGTTGGAACTACTAAAGCTGTTGCTGCTGCATCTCTTGTTGTTGTTGTTATTGTTAAAATTACAATAATATATATTAATATGATGAAGATAATGATGTTGAAGATAACTAAGTTTATATATTTATTATATATATTTTTTCCCGAGTTCGATATATTTGCGTTTATTATTTTGCTTATTTATTTAAATGTATTTAGTTGTAAGAGTTGTTTGTTTGTTTTTTAAATTTTAATTGTTTTTATTATTTAATCAGTATTTTTTTTAAATTTTTGTAAATTGTTGAAAAATGCCGAAAATGAAATTGATAACGTTGAACATTTATTTGATTCTTTGAGGAGTCTCGGTTAAAAAAATCACCCCAATATTCTTTTGAATATTGGCTGTTTCACGATTCTTTTTTTTTTTTTTTTTTTTTTTTTCACGTAACTTTAGTTTTTCTTGCAATGTTCACTCCACGACTGCGCCAATTATGTATTAAAACAACCTAACTTTAGTTTATTGTTTTTATTCTAACTTTAGTTTTTTATTATAATGTACAACTTTAGTTCACAACTTTTATTTCACTGTTTTACTTGAAGTCTTAAGACTTTTCACAAACTGTTTTAAGTGAAGTCTTAAGACTTTTCACAAACTATGTTTTAAGTGAAGTCTTAAGACTTTTCACAAACTATGTTTTAAGTGAAGTCTTATGACTTTTTCACGAACTGTTTTGGCATATGCAAATGCCTTTTCTTTTATACCTTTCCTATTGTTTACTAAGCATAAACAACGTCAGCGTAGGCTTCGCTTTCGTTGTTTATGCGAAGAAACAATCTTAATTCGGTGGCGTCATGTTTCCTACACTTCTGAACAATTATGCTGATATCGTCCGCATCAGCATAGTTGTTCGAAGCGAGGTTATGGAATTTGGACATAACACGCGCCCGACATTCGTTGGTCGAATGTCTAGTGAGAGAGTGATAACAAGAAAAAGAAGTAACAGTATCAATGACAAAATCAAAAACAAACAGTTAAGAAACATATGTGCTGATGACAAATTGTATGTAAGCGCATACAAATTGGAAAATAAAGTGACAATGGGAAAAAGCCTGAGTAAGAATTATTATTTAATTCTCCCAGAGAATGAGCTTTGTGCATATGAAAATGAAAATCTCAAAATTTTAAATGTAAATCAATTCACAACAAAAAGTTCTATTCAAAAAAATATCATACTGCCGATTTTCATAGTGCAAATCAGTGCGGAGAGTAATGAAAAATTACTAAAAAACATTAATAACATCCAATATCATCACATTAAATGGGAAGCCTGAAATAACACAGTGTAGAAACTGCCAAAGCTTTTTTCATAGCGCGGCAAATTGTCATTTAGCTCCTAGGTGTGTTAAATGCAGCCATCCACATAAAAGCACGGAGTGCCCCCTGGCTTCCGAAACGCCTATCGAAAAGGAAAAGCTCTTCTGTGTCGTGAACGCTATAAAGAACTCGTGCTTAAAATAAGGGTAAGAAAAAAACAAATTGATAAATGCTAAAACCAGCTTGTCACAAATCGTGAATCCTAACATAAGTTACTCTCAAATATTTAGAGATAGTTTAGATGCTATTATTAAGAGTACTACGAATCAGGTCACTCAAAATACAACATTAAATCAATTAAACAGTACCTTACAGGCACTTTGCTTAAACATAACAAATATAGAAAAACGACTTGATGAACATGCTCAACGACTGGACAAAGTCTGCGGTATACTTGATGCAAAAAAAAAACATTAAACATCATATCCCTTAATGTTAACTCCATTATAAATTTAAGTAGAAGATTGGAGCTTAATAAATTTCTTATTGATAACTAGCCGGACACATTATTACTAAATGAAACTAAATTGAACCCATAACATAATATCAAATTTGAAGGATACACTCTTGTCCGTAATGATAGATTGGAAGGGCAAAGAGGAGGGGGCACAGCTATACTAATAAAAGAACATATAAAATTCTGTAAATATTTAAACAGAAAAATTGACGCATTCACATACAATACTTAGAAACAAGTATCATTAAATAATAATAATTGCAGCGTACTATCCAGCAGGCAATAATAATGATTTATTTAAAGCGGAAATTAATACTTTATTTGAAACACTGAATCTGCTAAACCCGAATTACTTTTATATTCTAGCCGGTGACCTTAACAGTAAGCACATAAAGTGGGGTAATCCTTGTAATAACGCTAAGGGGCTTGCCTTGAGAGATTGGCTAAACGCAAAATCCATTTTGTATAGAATAGCTTTATATGCTTCAGTTACCCCATTTTACCAAAAAGCAATGTCATTTCTAGATATCTGCGTTACTGATAATAGAATTAAGTTTGACTCAAATTCTTTGAACACAATTAATTGCATAAGCTATTTAGATTATGATAGTGATCATCAGGCCATTCAAGTGATAGTTTCTAATCGGGATGGTTCTGATATTTATGATTTTTTTAATATGACACCTACAAATTTTTTTTTTTGACTACAAGAAGACAAATTGGAAAAAATTTAAAAATACCTTAAATCGTTGATATGTTCACAATAGCCCAATACCCGACAATAGAAACCTATCCAATGACGAAATTAGATGTGCAATAGATAAAAATGTGCCTAAAAATGTCAACAATAATTCAATAAAAAGTATAGCCAATAATTCCACAACTAGATTATTATTAACTGAAAAAAATAAATACCTAACTTTAATTAAAAGACATTATAGACTAGAATTTCAACTCTGTGACAATTTATTGAAGTTAGCCAAAACTTAAACTTATAAAGAAAATGATGAACGACTGTGTGAGAAACTACCTAAACGAATAAATGAAACAAAAAATCGATTCAAACACTTTACGTTTCCTAAATATACCTTCTAACTAAATGAACTAAATTCAAATTGTGGGTATAAATCATAGTGAATTAAAAAGAGATGCATGTTCTAATTTCACTATTACAAATAATAGTGATATTTTGAACATAGTTGGTCGACACTTTGAATTGATACATGCTGCTAAACAAGACAACCCAAACACGAAGTTCATAATCTTGTGAGTAATTTCTTTAACCATTTTTAATTAAGAAAAACAAGTTATCCAATATAAGAATTACATCATTTCATGACACTAAAAGAGCAAATAAGTTAGAGAACTTCAAACTGAAAATTACTTTATCCAAAAAAAAAAACGAGCTTATCTCAATTTTAGCTAAACTTAAGAATAAATTATCGTCTGGCCTTGAACACATTCTTAACGTAGTACTTAAAAACCTTTCTCTATATCTTGTAACGGACTTTTGTACTCTTTTTAATAATATGTTAAATAATTCGTACTATCCAAATCTATGGAAAGTACAATAGTTGTTATTCCTAAAAAAGAAAGAGACAAAACAATATTAAAAATCTTCGTGCGATCAGCTTGCTTCCTAACAGAAGCAAAATCTTTGAAATAATTATAAACTCCAACATTAATAAAATTATTGTGAAAAATACTCTTATAGACAATTTGGATTTAAATTCCAACATTCTACTGTTCACGCTGTTAACATATTGGCATCTGACATCAACTGGAACTGGAATAAAAAATATGTAACAGGTGCCTGTTTCATTGACTTAGAGAAAGCTTTTGACAAAGTCTGGATTTCAGGTCTAACTGTCAAGCTATTAAGTTACAAATTCCCATTACATATCACCATCTTAATTTACAACACAGTCGTCGACTAACACTCACACGGTACAGACGTGCTTTTACTTATCGGCGTTTAATCAGTGCATACTCATTACTTTGCTCTCATTCAAATTTTCATTTTTCTTTTTACGTGTTCTTTTATCCGTGCTAAAAAAAATAAATAAAAAAACTAAGTTAGTAAGTTTGCTCATTATGGCCCCTAGGCCACCCACCCTGGGGACTAACCGGTTTTCCGCATTTGCTGAGAGCCCCCCACAAAAAAGCGGAGACAACCATTAAACTTTGACGTAGCTTTCCCGAAGCTACCTACCAAGATGATGGATAATCCAAAGTACATCATCATAGCTTCGAAGAATTCGAATAAATCAATCTTCGATTTCTCTTGTTTCACCGTCCATCGTGCCATTAACCTGATATCAAAGAATGCTATATCCATTCCTAATCATCGCGATGGAAAGTCATTGATGGCAAAACAAAACCAACCGGCGTCATGGTCCTTACCTTTGAGCTCTATCAACTACCATCGAAAATTGATGTCTCATGGCGTGAGTACATTTCCAACCCCATGAGGTGCAAAACTTGCCAACTACAATACTTGGACACACAGCTAAACACTGCAAAAATACACCACTGTGTCATAATTGCGGCCTTCCCCCGCACACTCCTGAGCCTTGCACGTGGACAAAGTGTGTGAACTGTACAGAAGAACACCCCGCCTCCTCCCGTCTATGCGGGAAATACATAGAACATAAAGAAATAATGAGGATTAAGACGGTGAACAAATGTACTATGTGTGAAGCCAAATCTCTATACAAAACAACAGCAATTAACACAGTAAACGGTAATTCATTAGCTTCTATCGCCAGCACAACTATCAACCAAAGGAATATCACAAAAGCAAACGATACAAACAACAAATCTTCTAACAACAACAAAACTATAAATTCCGCAACGAACTCTGCTGTCGCTGAAAATATAACCGTAAATGCAAAACAAAATGTAACACACACGAAAACATACTCAAACAAAAAAACGGTTTCAGAAACGGTAAGCTCTACCTCGCACTCTTCTATCGCCAGCACAGTCCACAATCTGTGCGATAACGCAGGAACAAATGTTGGAACATCTTTTACTAACTCAACTAAGCAATGCATCCCCTCTCTTTTCCCCTTCACCCTATCAACAGACAAAGAGCATATCAAAACAAATTTAGATTTTACTTCGCTCTCTACTTCATCTCAAGATAATATACTCTTTACAAATCTCTTACTCTCTGCAAAATTTTACACATACTTCTACAAATAACATCACTTCTATAAACAATGACACAAATACTTCTACAAACAACAACACACATATTAACTCGCCCTCTGATTTGCTTGATTTTCATAATGAGTCAAACGACTCAATGGAATTTTACGATTAATTTAATAATAAACCATCGCAAATGCATATAATTTTCTGATTTCTCGATTTTTTACAATGTCTTTAAATATTCTACAGTGGTTACGTTAACAACTATCATGAACTATTAATTTTAATTAATGACCTTAATCCG
>JBAMAW010001611.1:0-46699 GCA_037043295.1 Amiota minor
TGTAATTTTAATCTTAGTTCTAATAAATAAAGTGCAGATTAGGAATTTGTCCGAAAGTTTTATATTTTACTAATAAATTTAAAAATTTTCAAATTTCACAAATGAAAAAAAAAGGCTCCAAATGGAAAATACACGCTGGATTTGGTTCGGCAAAAACAAGATTTTCTCACTTTTATGACACAAATCGGGTTACTTGCATTGATTAACTTGTTATTGGAGGAATATAAAACAAATAAAAATAAATGCAAATTATATAGCTATAAAAATGGAGGTTTACTTACCAATTTCGGACTTTTTGGCGAAACTTGAACTTGATGAAGTCACTAGTTTACATGGAGAATACGAGTACTACTGGAAGAATACGTTAGATGTGGTATATTGTAGATGGTATTATAAATGCAAATTAATATCTATTGTGGTTACTTACTCGTACCCTCAACACTTCCTTCTCCCAAATGTTTTCTTAAGAATCTTTTTAGAGATTCTTTTCGTCGGTTTCTTTTTCTTAAGCAACTTCTTGCTGCACGGTTTATATTTACGAAAGACGCCTTTCTTAGCATTCACTCCACTCCTGCGCAAAGATAATTTTCTACCTCCTCGCTTGTATTTATTGGCGGGATTTCTACGCCTAGAGCTTGCATTTTTGACCTTCCTAGCTGGTCTACTTCTGCGCATGGCTCTTTTGTTTCGTCCCTTTAACTTACGCGATTGATTTTGTTTGTCACTTTTGTATTCACTTATTGCCGAATTTAGTAGACCTAATGGCACCGTAAAAGTGAGATCTAACAACATATTTGCGCTTTATTAGAGAAAATATAACAATAAAAAATATTTCAATAAAAAATTTTAAGAAATATAAAAATTTAGCACGTCTTTACTTTAAACACAGAATTATAATGAACAAACTAACAAATCATTTTAAACCAGGTTAACTTCGATCTGTTTTTTTTGAAATTGAAATTTTGGTAATTTATAATATGTACAATATAGCAGGCGGTTTTTTCTAAGGGGCAAACAAATCAAAAAATATTTAATAGTAATGTATCCTTTTTTGTCCTTGATTCTATTTTTGGGTATTTTTTAAACCAACCCCTTCAATATTGCGCAAGGATAAAGTAGATTCAACACCATTAGCACGGCAATAAGCTTTCATAACTGCAATAGACATGAGGACTTCTTTAGTTGTTGTGTTTAGTTGTTAAGGCTCAGTGCATTTCCATCATCAAATATATACAATCGATTGTTTAATGCCCACCTTTTTTAGCAGAGGTTGTTTGAAATAGAATTTCGTTTAATAATTGTTGCGTTTGTTACAGAGTCCCATGATTTTTTCACTTATGTTGTGGCATCAAATATAGAACATAGAACAAACTGCAAAAGTTCTGTAACCCACATATTTCATTCAAGTTTTGTTATACTTGTATGTAGTATGACACGTTTGTGGTATGCCACAGTGCAAGAAGGCCTGGTGAATTAATACTGTAGAGTTGGGTAGAACAGAAATTCAATTTTTACATTTGACAGTTCGTCATTTAGTTGGTGGCAAACACAAACATACACTTCCTTCCATAGAGAAGGACATGCACATGTCAATCATAGGTATCCTGAAATCGAATCAATATGAAAACTGGCTGGCTTTTCAACACACTATGCCACTCTTCTTCCAAGTCATGCCATTGCGAGCAAATACTGGACGACAATCTTCCGCAATTTTTCTGTAAATCAGATCACATTCCTTACAAGCAAGATGTAAGAGTGTTACGGCAGTCTTTACTACAATATTTTCCATATATGTATTGTATTTCATTGCAAAAGACAACCTTCAGCACGTGGCTTTTTACTTAATATGAAGAAATCACATCTGTCCCTTTTCCAGACATTTTTGAAATAACTTGATTAAACAACGTACGAGTATTCTTTTTTGTACTTAAAACACAATAAATCAATGGTAACTTTAAAGATGATGATGATATTTTTAATTCTGATTTAAAAATGTATGCATTTCTATGATTTTCAAAACTTAAAACATATTTCCTTCAGATTCCTTGCCACATTTTAGGTTTTCGAAGGTTTTTTTTTCTTTTTTTTTTAGTACGAACAACGTAATAGAATTGAAACAGAATTAAGAAAACATTGCATGTAATTTCTACCAAATTTTAATTGTATTTTATTTAACAAATAATATCTGACCAATACCACCATTTCCAGATAATTTAACACACACTTATTATATGAAGACAAAATATAAGAAGCTATAGCTTGATGAACACAATAAATTTCACATTTATGCCAAATGCTTAATAGTATGATATCGCGAATCCCAGAAAGAATTTACTATTAGAAAGATAGACAAAAATTTATATACATAAATAACAATTATATGTAACACTTACACAATCATCATGACTAGGAATTTTGAAAATTTGCTGCTTTTATAAATTTTGGAAAATACTAAAATAAATTTACTATTGAAAGAATATAGAAATTAACATTTATAACTATTAGGATTACTTACAAATTTGGATTTAAATCCTGGAAATATAATTGATCGATTAACACACAGTTTAATTTTTGATGACGGTACACTGGTGAGAGAGATGAGGTTCGAGAAGTTTATCAGTTTGACTAAATGGAAGAGACTGTCAAGGAATTGTTGTTGTAGAAAATAGTTGATTTTTCGCCGAAATGAAGCCTCTTTAGTATTGTAATAGCTAAAATGAATTTACTATTGAAAGAATATAGAAATTATCATTTATAACTATTAGGCTTACTTACAAATTTGGATATAGAATCCTGGAATGCTTGATCGATTTATATATAGAAAAACGAAAAAAAAAAATGACTGTTATAGGGATTCTCAAGTTGTCATGTGTAAATATGTGGTTACTGCAAGTCCCCTTCCTTTTCTATCATTCCGTCACTTTCACGAGCTGAGTGAAAGGATAGTTCCTCTTCCTGTTCTATCATTCCATTTCTTTCCCCTGCAGCCTTAGATTCATTTTCCACCATTCCGCAGCTTTCTAGTGATTCTTTAAAAGGGCCACATCGTTCATATAGTATTTTGATCATGTTATAGCTCTCCCTTGCGGCGGCGGATGTTGTTGGCTGTTCATCAATAAGCAGTCTTTCTTCAGCAGCTTGTTCCATTTCTTGCTCCAATCTGTAACTTTCGGCTATAGCCTTAAACATGATAGATTTTTCTTTATCTAGCACTCTGTATATATCTGCAGTTGCATGATTTTCTTTCCGGCCCAAAGATTTTTTTTACTGGTTTTACCTTAAGATCAGTTTTAGCATTTTTTTTTCCATTATTTTTTTTTAGTTTTTTATTCTTTTTGGGAAGCCTTTTTTTATTGCAGGCACGTTGTTTGCGCTTAACATCAGGATGGCTTTTGAATGATTTTTTACGCTTAGCACAAATTTTCTTAGGCTTGTATTTAAATCCAGAATTTCTCTTTTGCTTTTTGGAGGCACCAATTTTACCCTTAGGTAGCTTATGCGATCGAATGAATCGCTTACGAATAAAAGTAGAGAAACTACTTAAACGGCTCCTTCCCGATGACCGTTTTGTTTTATTTCTGGTCATTTCTTTTACTTTTCACTATAAATTTTTCTCACTGAACTGTTATGTTATGTAAGTTAAAAAAAAAACTGAATGACAAACAAATGTAGCTAGAAGCAAGGTTAACTTTGACAAAACCTTTAAAATGTTAAATATTTTGATGCTTGGCCAAGGAAATTGTGCATTTCCTGGTTTAGAAATGTTTAGGGCAATAAAGAATTAAATGAAATCGAATTGAAATTATGATGATTGGTAATAATAATAATATATATATTTATTTTTTTTTTTATAATTTTTTTTTTTATTATTTCAGAATTTATTTCAAATTATTGAATGACACTCAGCAGCTTATTATCAGTTTAGTGTGTCAACATCTTTTGTGCTAAATTATACTGAAGACAAATACTTTGCTGATATGGTTTATGATTTATGGTGAAATTCGTTTGTTTAAAATGGACAGAAAACCGACAAATAAAATACCAGAAATAATCAGAAATATTATTTTAATCTAATTAATTGAAGTAAGTACAAATCTAAATTTTCTTTCTTTTTATAAAAGAAAATTTAAAACAATTTTTAGATTATAAGAAATTTTCAAACTGGTTTAGCCAAAGTTGTATTAGCCAAAATATAAATTGATATAAAATCCTCAATCCTGTACAAGTACAAGTACAAAATTTTTCATGTTCACAAAGAAGAAAAGAAAAAGAAAATACAGAAAGCAAGAAGACAAATCGCATAAATTCTTCAGTTAAAAAATACCATAGAATAAGAGGAGTCGCACCACATACTAAAATATATAGTTGAAAATATACTGAGCAAGTTATAGAGGTTGATTTGGATAAAAGTTTATGTTCAAGTAAAGTGTATAAATCAATTGTAAAGAAATCGCTTCGACATCGTCTTAAGAATCAAGCAATCCAAATAGATTGCAAACACTTGAAATGGAATCACATCTATTGACATAGAATGGGTCGTCGTGAGTGAATGAATCAATGAATGAATGAATGATTGAATGAATGAGTGAGTGAATGAGCATAGGAAACGAATGAATCCGTTTGCATTTGATTCTTTTACATTTATACTATTTTATACAATAAATTCTTTACTTTGCTTTGTCAATAGACTTCTTGCTTTACGACATATCGATAGATATTTCACTTTATCTATACAACATAGTGTATGTATATTTGTATATATATATATATTCTGTATATGTATGTGATTTAGCAATGTTAATTTACGAAAAATTTGCATCCCCATTTAATGTATAATGGAGTCGATAGAAGAATGAATGAATAGATAGATGGAAGGATGTAGAAACCAATACACACACACACACACATAGAATGTTGTTAGATATATGCATGTATGAGACACTTAAATACTTTCTCATATACACACACACTTGCATACAAACAAAATAATATTGACAAGGGACAGAAAGTAAACGAAGACGACAAGTTTCGTTGGTTGATCGTTGGGACGACGACTACGATAAGAATGTAAAACTTTGAAGATGAAGGCGACGAATATTAAAGGAGAATGGTGAAGGATTGTTGAGGGGGTGTGGGATTAAGAAAATGATGTGTGTATATATGTATGAAAACCACTACATGCGCAGTCACGTAATACAACACATGAGTGTTGGGCTGCAGTCAGGTGGTGATTTTAGTGTTGGCCGGTATTCAGGAGTATTGAGGTTTGTTCTTTTTCGGTAGGTGTATATATGTATATGTCTATGTATTTGTATCTCTGCGTGTATGTGTGTGTGTGTGTGTGTGTGGATTTCAACTTCACTAAGCGTCTTTTATGTTTGTTCGTATTTGTCTTCATCTTCATTTTGTAGTGATGCTTTTGCTCTCAAAAATCACCGAAAATTTTGCGTTTTGCGAAATTTATTCGCCAACTTTTAGTACTTACATATGCATATATGTATGTGTGTGTGTGATGGGCTCGTGTGCCGTTACCCTTACCGTGCGGTTTTTCTTCAGTTCACTTCAGTTCAGTTCGTTTCCTTTGCTTTTCTTCTTTACTTAAGTTCACACACTTGTTTGGCATGTACTTGTATGTATACATACTCAGTATTCCTACTATAATGAACATTAGATATTCGCTATATATCTACATACACATGTGAGTGTGTGTGTATGTGTGTGTATGTAGAATTGGCTCTACATGCATGAAGGACCTTCATTCTTATCGGTTCGCTTTGGTTCGCTTCGGTTTAGTTCGTTTCGTTTTGGGTCGAAATCCAGTTGGGCGCCCATCACAAATCGTTTGATGAACAAAATAGAAGTTTGAGGTTAAGAATGGGTAATGTATCAGGATATCTGTGTATGTTTGTATGTATGTATGTGTCTGTGAGAGTGTGTGTGTATATTTATTGTCTGTTTATGCCTTTTGAAGGCGTTACTAGTCATTGGTATGGGAGCCGGGAGCTGTAGGGTTTATGGCACATAAGTTTAGCCGAAGCGCATTCAATTTTTTTGTTAATGCTGCCTGCCTGATGTCGGGTTATATATGAGATTCATATGTGTATTACCATATCTCTTTCTTTCACTCTCTTGCACTCTTTCTTTCTTGTGTGTGTGTGTGTGGGTGATGTGGATGTGTGTGACATTTATATACAAAATTGTGTGGGTGACTATGGCCGAGTTTGGTAAAACGTACGAGTTTTAGTAATTTATCAACTGAACGCCATCTTGAAACGAACAAAAACGAACCGAACTCAACTCAACTAAACTGAACTGAACTGAACTGAAGCCTCTTTCAAAACAGGTTCCCGTCCCATTCCTATTGTTTTGGATCTTCTTATCAGCGATATAACAGTACATTTTCCATGACAACGACTCCTCATAGTCCTCATTGTCATTCTTCTTCTCAGCTCTTTATTTGTGTGAATGTGAAAAAGTTTATCTTTTCAATTTAGTGCCACGGGCAAACACGTCGTATGAGCAACGCAACGTCAGGACAGAGAACAAATGCAAAGGATAATGCTAAATGGAAATGGGCGTCAATTGGAATGCACGATATATCGTTGTGCGTTGTATTAGTATCTTTCTACTTTCTACTTATCATCATCATATAGATAGATACATGTAAGATACATACTAGTAATACTTACGTACATACATATGTATGTACATATGCGTGTGTGTTTGACACTTTGTTTTCTGTAGGCCGCCTTGCCTTTGTTATGTTTTCTCATTTGCTACGAATAAGGGACTGAGTGGCTGGGAGGATTGGGATTGATACTTCCCTCCCGGCACTGCCATGGTTTCTCTAAGCAAGTAAATGAGTCAGTGAGTGAATGAGTGAATGAGTGAGTGGGGGGTGGGCTTGGTAAAGTTATGGATTGGCGGCATGTTGCTTTTGAGACAACACATGATGGAATTTTGCATACAAACCAAACCAAACCAAGCCAAACCAAACCGAACCATATCGAGAAGGGTTCTAAGGCATTGAAGGACAATCATGGTTTGGGCATGAGTAAATTTATAGAAAACTATATATTTATATATCTATGAGAATGTATGCACGCACAAAATAATGACAACAACAACAACAAGAACAATAAAAATAACAACAAGAACAAGAACAATAAAACATTAGCATAAAATATTAAGTGTTTGTCATGGTTTCTTTATCTTAGTAGAATCATGTATCTCATTTACTTATGCCGCCCGGGTTATCCCTTACAAGTATGCATACATATATTTATTTACTTTGGAACGTATTTTGGATACAAATACATATACGTATATGAAAGTATAAGTGTATCTTGGTGTGGATATACTTATAAGAATTAAAAGCATGTTCTATGTTTATTTACTGGCAACCAATTGGATTTAGAATATTGAAAACAAATAATCTCTTCTATTACTCAAGTATCTCACTTATGCGTCTGTTAGAATATTATATTCTATTTATTTATGGATTTCTTTAATTATTTTATATACCCGTATATAATATAATTTTTGTGTATCAATATAATGGGTTGGGTCTGTTAAGTGGATAAGTGTTTTGCTACTTCATCAAATCTTTGTTCCGTGACAACAACATAACAACAAAGACAATCATATTGTATATCAATGAAAATAATAATTAAAGATATTGAAATTAGATATATCAGGCCAAATATAGAGTTGAGGAGATCTTATTTCTGATAAGGAAAGAATTGTAATATTGCTCGGGAAGTAAACGGATCATTGATTATCAAAGGAAATGTTTTAAGATTGGACGGAAACAAGTCAATTGGTGACTAATTATACATTTTTCTGGCAGTTCGATTGTTATTTTTCGGATCCAAAGGCTACCAAAAGAACCATATTGCAGACACTTCGTTGTCCGTCCGTCCGTCCGTCCTCGGGTCATATCTTATAAAATGCAACAGATAGAGAATTAAAATTTTCACAGAAGGTGTAATTCTATCAGGACATCAGTAACAGATTCTAAAGCTAAAATATTTTCAAAAACTTATAGGGGTCCCCATACAAGAAACATTTTGGTTTGTATGGCAGCTATACGAATCAGTAATCCAACAATCTTGAAATTTGGAAAGTTGGTGGCTTTACATCAGAAACTTATGTTACCAAAATTTCAGTTTGATCAGACCACTAAGAAGGGTACCTCCCATAGAAACCCCCATTAAAATTCATGTTCCTATTAGAAAAAGTATTTTGTTTTTTGTTCTATCAAAATGAAATTTAGACACTATAGGTTTCTAATAAAAACGCGGTACATTTGTTAGAATCAATCAAATCGGCCAACTAGGTGGGGTACCTCCCATACAAACCCTCCATTAAAATTTAGGTTCTTATTTGAAAACTTTTTTGTTTTTCGGGCTATTGAACTGAAATTTAGACACTATAAGTTTCGGATATAGGCGCGGTACATTTAGTTAGAATCAGTCAAATCGGCCAAATAGGAGGGGTACTTTCCATGCAAATCCACCATTAAAATTCAAGTTCTTACTCAAAAACTATTTTGTTTTTTGGGCTATTGAACTGAAATTTAGACACAATAAGTTTCTGATATAGGCGCAGTACATTTGTTAAAATAAGTCTAATCGGACCACTAGAGGGAGTACCGTACCTCCCATACAAACCGCAATCTGGTACGGAACCCTCCGTGTACGAGTCTGTCTCGCACTTGGCCCATTTTAATATATTTTTCATTTAAAACAAATCATTTGTTCTCTCTAGAGAGAAGAGCTCACTATGGAGAGAAAGAGTCCTGTTTGATCACATCAGAGGCATAACATTGTCTTTGTTCGGACATGTCGTCCTTGATTTATAACCTTAGATAAGCATGCGCGTTTAAATTGATCGCGGTGCACACAACGCATATTCGAATCGAGCTCCATCTGAGCCTACTTTTTAAATATATTCCGCTTTATCATTAAATTGGTTAGTTCATTTGGTTGCTTCATGGCTTTTCATCATCATATTTACCGCTACAGCCTTTTGTGAGCTTTGGTTTGTTGCAATATGGGACCTTCATATGACAAGGTCAGTGTTTTGGGTTTTTATCCAAGGTTTTTGTGCTGCTTTCATGGCAATAGTTAAAAGTTTCATTTAGTGGTTTGTCAGTCCAACGTCGCCTAGGCGAAATTTCAGACGTGAAAGGTTATACAGCCCATGTTCGGCCGCCAGAGTCTCTTTTGTTATAGATAAGATGCACCAACATGTAGGTGAATAAGAGAGGCTTCTACTACTTTAGGATTATCAATACACTAATTTATTTCTTATGCAAGGATATCTTTGAATTATTTCTGGAATGTAGCAATACACACTTTTCCGATGATTATTTGACTTTCTGTTTTCAATTATTGTAGTATGGACTTCATTTTTTATTTCATTGTTAATGATTTTCAATGTCCATATTTAGATTAAATCATTGTCTAAATCTTGAAACCTAGACGGAAATCAAATTCTTGTTTATAGGCCAATATTATAAATAGAATAGAATCAATTTGAAATTTAGGCAATTATAATAAGAGTATTTTACCAAAGTTCTGAAAGAAATGCAATCAGATTCAGGCTAATTGTTTGTGAAATTTATGTTATAGAATCTGGAAGGCAATTTCCATTTTCAAACTATAAATTTATATATCAATTTTGATTAAAATTTTTACAAAATTCATGGATATTATTTATTATTCATTCGGAAAAGGGCAACGCCCAGTTCGGTTTTAAATGCCACATGCCCATCCATATGCATATAACAAACCATATTTTCTCATATACCATGTGTATGTATGTATGTATGTATGTATATCAGAAACAACAGGAACAACAATATAAACTACTCAAACTAGAATCCATAAATAACCCAAATCCAGTAGCTCAGCCCAGCTAAGCTTAAAACAAAGCAAAAGTGAACTCCACCAATTAGAAACGTTTCAAAAACTTTTCCGAATTAGAAATCTCGTATGTACAACTATAATATTTACATTCAAGTGTGGGTTACACTACCTTAACACACACACATACATACATGCATGCATATGCATTCACTCACAAAGACAAACAAACAAACAAACAAACAAACGAAAGAACGAACGAACGAACAAATAAACATAGATTCATATGTGTACGCATATAGTAAGTATGTAGTAGTACATTGATTAAACACTAACTCATCAGCATCACAACCGCACTACTATTTCTGCTAACATTTACTACTATAACAATACTATATAGAGTAGATAGATAATAGCAACCAACCAGTCAATGCCACCCATTGCCACCCAAATTGAAACAAAGACACGGACTGACTACAACAAGAACTACATGGATTTGTATGTGGTGCACCTCATAGACACATAGATAGAGAGCATTCAAATGAACACTTACAACAACAACAACAACAACAACAGTAACATATTCTATATACATACATATATGCATCTACATGTGTGTAAAGATAGTAACGTATATAGTTGGATAGATAGATAGATAGATAGATATTGTAGATAGATAGTTAGATAGATAGATAGATAGATAGATAGACCAGTCAGTAGCATATACGCAAACTCTAAATAAATGGGTAGATTTGAAAGAAGAAAACTTTCTTGAGTTCTTGTTGCCGTTGATGTTGTTGCTGTTGCTGTTGCTGTTGCTGTTGGTTTTTGGTTGCAACTTTTGTAATTAATAAAAGTTTGAATTGTTGTTAATGGCAACTTTTCACTGCACACAGATACATGCATATACAAGCACACATGCATAATCAACAAACTTTTCAATTTATGCATGTATGCACTGGTTTTTTTTTTTTTTTTTGGATTGTTTTTTTTTTTTTTTTTTTCCCGAAAATTCTTAAAAGAAGAAATTAGTTAGAAATGCAATTTGAAAAATTATAAAACATAATTTAAATATTTTCCCCCTCAAACTTAAAACTCTTCACCAGAAAAAAATTCAAAATTTCAATCATCATTTTGTTTTTATGAATTTTATAAGGATTTTTAACAAGAAAAACTCTTACACATTTTCACAATTGAGCCCTTGATTTTGAAAGTGGTGGTATAAGTCAAAAATTTTAAAAATCTAGTTTATCAGCTATTTCATATCAAATCCTAATAAAATAACATACAATAATTTGAAGAGATTAGCAGTATAACATGAAAATTAACTCGATGAAATGTGTTTATTTTTTGGTTGGTAAACAAAATACGGTTACTGTTTATTTTATTTCCTTTCGACAAAACAACTAAAAGAATCAACCAATAACACAGGTCTGCAAAAAAACACACAGATTCTAAAAATGATTATCAGAATATCCCATCACGTATAGTTATTTTGAAAAATAAAAACAAAATTTTTCGAAAAAAAAAATTTATTAAATAAAATAAACTACTGCCATATTTTCTTTTAACTAAAAAAAAGTTTTTCTTCTTATTTCTAAATGTTACTTATGTTACTCTTTTTTCTTGTGAAACCTTTTCTTCTTATCTTTGATGCTTCTGCGAAGTCGTTTTTGATTTCCTTCACTGGTTTCTCGATTGAGCATCCAACAGTAGTCGGCTAACATATTGACATCCCATCTTCCTTGGTAACGTCTCTCGATTTCACGGACATCCTGGTGAAACCTTTCACCCTGCTCTTCACTATAGGCTCCCAAATTTTCTGGAAAATAGTCTACATGACAGTGCAAGAAATGGACTTTTAAACTCATCTTGCATCCTTGAGCTTCATACGCGGCCAGCATGCGTTGTACAATTTTTTTATAGTCTGGGTCTTTAGTATTCCCCAAAAACTTTTGCACTACATTTTTAAAAGAGTCCCAAGCTTCTTTTTCCTTGTCCCCCATTGTTTCCACAAAAAGAGGATCGGACAAAAGTTATCTTATATTTTTTCACAAACTCACTTATGTTTCTTTGTTGTTTTTTCACTGTGTATTCACCACAAATGTAACAAAAGCTATCTGGAGAAATAATACAACTTCTATGAGCCATGTTCCAGAAAGAATAACACAAAAATACAATATAATAAGATAGCACAGTAGCGTTCGAATGCTTGATGTGTACTGATTGTAGTATTAAATCAACTTAGAGCGAGGTACTGAATGAAGCTTGTTGAAACATGTTCTAATTCAAAAGCAAGTTGTTTACGAGTATATTTATTCTTAGTACTCTAGATAACAAGTCAAAACATGCTCAACCTCACCACTAATAAATTTATTTAGCCTTTCGTATTAGTAACATTAATTTTACGCTAACTACGAACCAAAACTTGAGTATGGCAAAAAAAAAAATACTATGACGTGATGGATTTTTTTTTTGTATTTTTTTCGGTTTTGCCACGTGAAAATCTATAAGAAAATATATAAAAACCCTATGCAGTTTTTTCCATGCAGACCTGTGTAATAGAAAGAAAAACACCAATGGAGAAGATGTGTCTTGGCTAAAAATACAATGGATCAGATTTCTAAAAAATGATCCATATAAGATGTTTTATAAAACTTCCTTGGATGACAATTCCGAATTCAAAGTATTATACCTCTCACCTAAAAGTGGAAGACCTAGAATATACGAAAATATTGATTTGCTTCCATTATACACAACCATTAGACCAATAACAGAAGAAAAACGTAAAGATATGATGGATTTACTACCCTATATCCCACCAATTTTTCACAAACACTTTATTTCCCTAAATACTAATAAATAATTTACTTAGTTACAATGAAATGAGTTTGAATAAAATGTTAATTACTAATAAAAATGTTTCCTTGATGGTATAAGTCTTTTATAAAGTCATGCAGTTAATTTTGAAAGTGGTATAAGACATTTCAACCTTTCAAAACCACATTTCCTTTTAAAAATGGTTATAAATATCACAATCATAATAAATACTTGTTTGTTGGCACTACTTAACTGTCGTAAAATCAAATTCCATAATACAAAAATATTTTTTAATCCTTTAAAATGCAAAACTCTAAATATCTCGTAACAAGGAAAATATGACTTATACCACTTTCAAAATCAAGGGCTCAATTCATTTGAAAACCTTTTTTTTTCTGGTAATACTAAGTACTTTCGTAATAATTTTTATTGAGAAATATCATATGCTCAAATAACCTTAATCTACCCCAAAGTTCAACTTACCTGGTTTTCTTTTATGTGTGATTTTTCAAGGTGACACTTTGGAATCTTTTTGGTGGAATTTCTAATGCCGATGGCACTGGTGTTGCTGGTCGAGTTATTGAACTTTCCTCAGACCTTGGATTATTTCGCAAAATTGAAGATTCATTTATATTTTGGGTGTAGTATTCATTTACACAGATGATACTGATCTAAGCAGACCAGACCTATTCGCCATATAGGTATGTATGTCTTTCCTAATAAAACAACAAGCTCGTATAGAAAACAATTAGGAAAAAATGGACCAAGTGCGAGTCAGACTCGTACACGGAGGGTTCCGTACCAGATTGGGTTTTGTATGGGAAGTACTCCCCCTAGTGTGCCGATTTGACTGATTCCAACAAATGTATACCGCGCATATATTAGAAACTTATAGTGCCTAAATTTCAGTTCAATAGTCCAAGAAACAAAAAAGTTTTTTTGAATAAAAACCTGAATTTTAATGATGGGTTTGTATGAGAGGTCCCTCTCCTAGTGAGTCTATTTGGTTGATTCCAACAGATATACAGCGTCTATATCAAAAACCTATAGAATTTAAATTTCAGTTTGATAGAACAAAAAGCAAAATACTTTTTCTAATAAGAACCAGAATTTTAGTGGGGGTTTGTATGGAAGGTACCCTCCCTAGTAATCCGATCAAACAATATAAGTTTCTGATGTAAAGCCAACAACCGTCTAAATTTGAAGTTCGTGGGATTACTGGATCGTATAGCTGCCATACAAATCAAAATGTTTCTTGTATGGGGACCCTTTTAAGTTTTTCAAAATAGTTTAGTTTTAGAATTTGTCACTGATGGCCGGATAAAACTACATATGCTGTTACGGTTCATGAAATATGACCCGAGGACGGACGGACGAACAACGAAGTCTCTGCAATAGGGTTCCTTTTGGTACCCTTTGGGTGCGGAACACAAAAAAAACATCTTTGAAAATGACAAATGGCATTCTTCTATTCATAACATCATTGAAACGAATGACAGAATTTATATTCAGATCTTTTTTAGACATAATCGATCTAAAAAATGGCTGGCCATGATCACCGTCACATAAGTTAACCTTTCATTCTTTAAACTAAAAAATCGGAAATTGGTAAGAGCAAAAAAACAATACAAGTAGAATGTAGACACTAGCCAATATCAAAACACATACATATGTATGCCTGCAACAAATATCCATTGATTCGTTTGAAATTTTCGCCAAATTTAGAATATTATATTCATTAAATGATAGAAGGCGGCATCTCTTATTGTTGTGAACTTGCAATGGTTGTGGATTCCACACGATATTATATTTTGAAACATACATCGGATCGGCAATTTCACCAGCATCGGGTATGGATTTATTGCCTGATGGTTTTTTTTCCAAATATTCTTCTTGAAAATCTAATCATTCTCATCCAAGTATAAGTCAAACTTTCTTCTTCAACATAATCATCTTTACTATCTTTAGAAAACCTCTTCATCATCATTGTCACTTTCATTCAATAATAATTCTGTTTCCTCGTCTGTAAAATACAGTGTGAAAAGCAGAGTTCGCAAATAAAAGTCAACACTTTCATGTTGCTGAAAAAACCAGATTGAAGAAGGGAACACTTTGAACATTGTGTTCCGTATTTTTTTTTTTTTTTTGGTGTTTTCGTAGCATTCCGACAGTTTTCTTTGCTCAAGACGGAAAACATTTCCACTGCAAAATTAAATGTTCTGCTCAGTGTGTTCTGCTCCAAGTTTTTCTGTTTTTCAGTGAGAGCAGATCGCATTGAAAATATGTGTTAACTGTTATGTGGGTCCTTTTATAAAAAATTACACACACAAGGGAAGCCAAAGAAATTTTTTGAACAATTTGTGTGATTTTTCACACGCGTAGTAGATGAAGGTTAAACACTGTACTTTGAGGTTGACATAGGTCAAATATTTCATATGAGTAAAAGGATAGTGTGTAATCACTTAGATTTAGTTGTCTTTAGTACTTTGGTTTGTATAAAATACATAAGTTTCGATCAAATGCCATAAGTTAGACATTTTTAGGTTGAATATCAATGGCTTTGCTATTAGAGAAATGTCAATTGCATGATGGAAAATAACATAAAGAGTAGAAAGGAAAAGTGACTTATTTCTGCCCTCATTGACAGTCAATTGCCATGTGGTTTAAATCGGGTTGTCTGAACACGCCACGTTTGATCAAACTGAAATTTCGACAATATAATTTTTTGATGTATAACCATCCACCAACCAAATTTCAAGATCGTGGAATTACTAGATCGTATAGCTGCCATACAAAATAAAATGTTTCTTGTATGGGGATCCCTTTGAGTTTTCGAAAATATTTTAGTTTTAGTATTTGTTGCTGATAGCCGGATAAAACTACATATGCTTTGAAAATATTAACTCTCTAGCTATTACGGTTCATGAATTATGACCCGAGGACGGACGGACGGACAACGCAATCTCTGCACTAGGGTTCTCTTTGGTACCCTTTGGGTACGGAATCGTAAAAAGTATATTGTGCTCATCTACACACAAAACCTTAGCCATAAAATAATATTTAATTTTTTAATCAAAACCCATTTTGGCGTAAAAGGAATTACAAAAGGTGTGGTCTCGTAATAATATTAAGATGAAAATGTATCCTTAGAGTCACTAACAAAATGCAAAAAATACATACAATATTTTGAAAGGCTTCGAAATTTTAGATAAACTTTTGAATGAATGTAACACTGTTGAAAGATCATCATTATAAAATATTTCATTATTGAATAATTCTCATTACACTTAACCTTTCTAAGGCGCTTTCAATGAAATCTTCAGGCTAACTTTGTGATGGAATCGGCTTGGGGCTTGAGAACTATGATGGACCTAAACAACTTAACTAGTAAATCTGTTTACTAGTCTGAATGGAAAAAAAATTCCTGTGATCCCATATGATAAAAGAAATACTATATTAATACCATCAAAGCAAAACCATAAATATCTGAAGATTTTTTTAAAATTCTGCTTGTTTTGAGGAAGACAATTGGTTTATTATTATTATCATTTAATGATCATACAATCATAAGTAGTATCAGGATGGATAGTAAGAAAATATTCGAATCGAGTTGACTAGCGTCCGACCTTGGTGGAAAAATTATTACAAGTGATAAGTCAAGTTGACTTTTAAGTTTAAGTGGCTGCGTTTTATTGGTTTTGCAAGTGAAATTTATTCATTCCACTAGTTGCGCTTAAACTAAGTGAAATTGAAGTAGAAGCAGATGCTAGCTTCTAATTACAAACGGTACAGCAATAGCGCAAATGGCAAATAGTTTCAAAACTTAGAATTGACTAAACTTGACTAGAATCTTCTTCTCTACATTGCCTTAGTCTTTACTTTATTGTCGAGCGATCGATAGATCTATTGTTATACCAAAGAGAAACGCTTTCCAAAATCTAATGTCTTTAATATCTTTCTTATGTTTTTTTTTTTTTTGTGGTTTTAAAGGTCAAAGATTATTGCAATCCTAGAAACCATAATTCAATAAAACAAAACTCCAAATATTATTTCTGAAACAATAAATACCGATTTGTTTAACGTGAACACCTGTCATGGATTGATGAATGCTAAATAATTAATCCGCACTTACCAAATTCGAATCATACATACACTTTGATCGGGAGTGTGGGCCTTCTAAAAACTGCTTCTGCTCTCTGGATTAAGCACCCGGTTGTGTCAATTTGAACTCCAAACAGTTCTTGGGTGGTTGGTCTATTATTTGTATTTATTTAATGTAGTAGCCACAAATTATAAGTGAAAAAACAATCTACCTTCTAGGAATTAGATTTTTAGGTACAAACCACTTATATAAAATTCTATAAACAATAATATGGAAAAACCTTCCCCATCATACATATGTAAATAAAAGTATATTGTTTGTTTTTTTATTTTTATAGAATTTTTGATTTTTGGAATTGAACATGTGCAAAATGCATATAACATGAAGACTTACTGACTATTGTAATGAAAATGAAAAGATGTCAAGGTAATAAAAAAATAACATGCGTTGATACACATTTGTATCTCTCATATACACACATACCATAGAGATTGAATGTATCTAGAGTCATGGAAGTGGAAGTGAAACCATGAAGACAATAAAATGTAAAACAACTGAAAAATATTTGATATTATGTTGTATTGTAGAAAAAGATGAGTTGAGTTGAATTGAGTTGAGCGAGCACATATAATGTAAATCGTTCAAATTCATGTGTGCATTCGTTTAGCAATGACAATTTCGTTACGCAATCAATAATTTGAATCAAGCGAAAGTTTGCCAATTGTGAAAAAGTATTTGAATCGGAATCAGAACTCGAATCAGAAATTTATGCGCAAACACATAGTGAGCAACAGACAAATCGACAGTCAGTCAGTCAATCAGTCACTCGGTGAAGCCATTCAGCCATACGTGTATGTATCTAAATACATTGACACACGCATTTTTTGTCGTTTGTCGTTTGTCGTTGTCATTTTACATACTATATATAAATATATTTTTTTGAATTTTACATTTCTCACTAAGATTCACTCATAAATATTCCATGCTACCCCAGAACATTACCGTATCAAAGAAAAAAAAAATATACATATGTATAATAATAAATTCGAGGTAAAGCAGGCAAACAGACAGACAGACAGACAGGCAGGCAGGCAGGCACTCAGTCGAGTAGACACAAGAACCATGTGACTATAAAACCATGGGGTGCCAAATAGTACATTTATGTATCTATTGTCTGGGTGAAAGGGTAACAACAACTGTATAGTTTTGGTATGTAAATCAATTTTCATTGTTCGATTACAAATATAAAAAAAAAAAAAAAAAAAATAATAATAAAAAACAACAGCATATTTGAATGCGTTCAGAAGCCAAACAAAACAAAACAATAGAAAACAAAAACAAGATGAGTATAATAAATTACCAAAAATAAAAATAAGAAAATCATAGAAAGGACAGCCAACTAAGTAACATACATAGATGTGCTTAGGAGAAGAGTTACAATATTCATTGAAATTAATATTTAAAAAAAAAAAAAAAAACAAAACGAAAGAGAAAGTTTACTTTAATCTCCGAAGCTTATAAACAACCTCTTAACATAGTCGCTCATTTTCATAATAGCACTTGGGAACATTTAAAAGCCCTTGGATATTGTAGATAGAGGAACTGTAATCAATCTTAATTAATATTAAGTTTAGTGCTTTGGTGTATAACATAGGAATATATTGAAGTCTGGTTGTTTCACATTGATGAGATCAGTCGCAAATACCGACAAGATTGTTAGCAAGTCAACATGACTTTCCGTTCTTATTAAATAGATACTGTTAGACAGCTCGTCTATCATCATACTTTCTCCTTTCTTTGGAACAATTAACAATTAATTCAAACAGTTCAATTCTCAGTTCTATATTAAGTTGTCAAGTTAAGAACTAACTAACTTTTATCTTAATAATTCTTATAAAGACTTTATAAACAGTAGCAACAGCAGCAGCAACAGCATTGCATAATATTACTTGTATGTAAGATGCCCTTCCAAACAATAAAGAAGATCGCACCCTAGTTCTTCTAGTAATCGGAGAATGTCGGTATTCTGATCTGTTCTTTTATTCTACTAACAAACAGGACTCCCACCCAAAGATGGGTACACCATTACTGTATTTTCCATTCAGTCATCGACCTCCGATAACCATGGCTCCTCGTCGTTGACTATATAACTCCAAGTCTTCATATTGTCGGCTCCTGTAACCGTGTTTTTAAATCCCGGACTTCACACTAACCATTACATTAATTCCTTAGAAACCGGTGTTGGTTCCTTTATATCTTTTTCTTGAACAAAGTAAAATATTTCGGAAGATAATCATTATCATCTTCTTGCCTCTTATTAATAAACACATTTTTTTTTTCCGCTTTATTTGCTTTTGATATATCACCGGGTCAGGTTTTATCTTCTTCACCATCATCGCCAAGCTTATCTTTCAATAAATCTGAAGATGTGAATGATTCTTTTTTTGTCTTGGCCTTGGCCTTTCTTTCTTTCATCACAAAGTAAAATCTTATCTGGATCAGTACCACGCCGACATATCTGGCACTATGATTTATTCATATTGTTCGTTACCCCAAATGGTTCCATACACTATAGCTGCTGCCTTTTCTGCTTCTTCTGATTATTGCTACTGTTGGCCACCTAGGCACAGTGGATATCTTAAGAATGAACAACTGGTGGAACGCACTAGAAAAGGAACTGCAAACATGACATGATGGGACATGAATTACTTTGAGGCCTGCCTTGGAGTACCATTAAAATATAACTCAAGCAATAGCTTAATGGTAGATCGCATCAATATTAGTTGGAGTATCGAAACCTTCTTATAATAACTGCATGCTCTCGTAAAAGAACCAAGAAAACTGGGACTAACTCGGCAAAGTATTCGTGTAGCCTCAGGCTTCTGAACGCAACATTGCAAAGTTACATAATATGTGGCTAAATCTACTAGCCAATGTAGATTATCTAATGAAAAGGAGGATATAGTAGAGCATTTGCTACCGTGAGGTCTTAAATTGGACCAAACTCCGCTATCTATATATATTTCTTTTGTTGTGCTTAGAACCATTTGAAAATGCAGATTTACCTCCGAGGAAAATCTTGGAATTTTTGATCAATACCAGAATATCGGAGGAACTGCAATTAAGGGGCCGATTCGAGTCTACAGTGACGAGATGCCCTTCCTCTTTTTCTGTCAAATCTGCAAGACATTTAAACTGACGATGATATTGGACAGAATATAGATTTTTTAAAGCTAAAAATGAATGATTTGTAACCTAAGATGTATGTTACAATGCTACCAATGCTATTGTGTTTTCTAAAGGAAACTATATTCGGATGAATGAAACGACCTTCATTATAGAAGATGTACCTATATTAAAGAATTGTATATTGGATGCCCCCTTCTACCTAGTTAAATTCGTAAGGAAATGATTAGCGCTTTCCGTGATCTGTCTGAATTTAGTACAGACTCGTCCCATTCTCGCAGACTGCCAGTACTAGACGATTACTAGAAGAGTAAGTTGTACTTCCCAATATGTTTTTGTCATTTCGATTATATACTGCAGTTGACTTATATTACCACCATCTTTAATTCACACATATACATATTCAGCATAATATGCCGGAAACCTCTTATACCTGGAAGAGATCGATTCCCATTCAAATTTAAGTCAACAAATTAATTTAGTAAAAATATTAAATATACCTTATAATATTTATTGTTCTACGTTGTACTTTATTTCATATGGACGCAAACACATGACCATATTTTAGTATACTCCTATGTATGTACATCTTAATTTTGCTTTTGTTATTTTATAAAGTTGTAAATTGTTGCATCATAAGATAAATGAAAATTTTGCAAAAATTCAAAAGACAAAAAAAAAAAAACATTACATAAAATATTATATTACTTAGGTATGAAGGAAGAAAGAGGACTACCAGGACCACAACCACGACCCTTTTTCTAAAATATAATAATGTATGAATCTACTTTGATTTGACATTTGCATGCGCTCTTTTTTTTTTTTTATTTATTGTATCTATATACATACATATGCTACTGTGTGTGGATGTGTGTGAAAGGGTAAATTTTCTAATGGGAAATTTGACACAGAAATCTTCTAAAACAAAACCCAATCAATAATGACAACAACAACAACAACAATAAGAGTAATAACAGCAGCAGTAGCATGGATAAGGCAAAAAGATGCAAGGAACCGTGAAAATGCAAAATACGAGCGCAGCGCTACTGTCAAAGTCTTTCATAAAAAGATACATGCGTTTTTTTTTTTTTTAATTTTTTTATTTTCAAAATCCAAACCATAAATCGCAATGTTGCCAAAATGGGATAACAACCTCGGATAAACATGACACCCAACTGTCAATAGATATTTCGCGGTTGTTTTCATTATGTTCCCGTTCCGATGCTTTGCATTGCCTTATGAAGAAACAACCCCTTCCCCTTTGCCAAACGTTCATTTATTTCCTCACATACTCACTCGATTTTGGTTGTTCGACCTCATATGAGTTTGGTGGGATGAGATGAGTTTGTCGCGCATTAGCATCCGCAAAAAAAAATGTTGTCTGTCTGTCGGTCGATCTATCTGATAGTCTGTCAGTCCTTGTTGTACGTATATATATGCGTGTGAGTGTCTTGATGTGTGGTGCCACGTTTACGGATGAATGTACGTTTATTTGATTTATGTCAAAAAAGTTTGTTTCACTCACTTCATCTGCATACCCCTTTCTTTCCGCACCATAC
Source organism: Amiota minor (assembly GCA_037043295.1). Classification (NCBI taxonomy): domain Eukaryota; kingdom Metazoa; phylum Arthropoda; class Insecta; order Diptera; family Drosophilidae; genus Amiota; species Amiota minor. The sequence continues at coordinate 21,537 of JBAMAW010001611.1, forward strand.
TTGCCTTCCTCATCACTTTCTCTTTAACGAGCTACTTTGGTATGCAAACAAAGAAAAGGCAACCTATGCATCCTTTTATTCGTCTATCATGGATCTCGTTACTTTTCGCATTTTTTAAGTGTAGATGATGATGATCATTTGAAGTTGGTTGGTTTTCACAAATAAAAGAACCAAACAATTTCTTATCATTAATCAAGGTTTTGTCAATAAATGTCAAACGTTGTGAAATTTCAATTTCACACTTACGACATTCAAAAGCAATCAGCTTTAGCTACTTATCAATGACAATATTATCATTATCATTATCACTGACAAAAAAATGGCAAAGGCAAGTGAACAGCACAGCATGAATTTCATACATGTCTGGTTGGTATACATATATATTATATGTTAATAATTTGTAGAATTTTAAGAAAAATTTCACTCATATTTATTTTTATGGCATCAGTATTCGACTTTGACCTTAACGATTCATTACATCTACTAAAACCCCTTACCCTTACTTAATATTTGATATTGTAATTAGTAGTTTCATTAAGATTGTAAATTATATGTAAAAGTTTTAGGGCCCTTGGAGTAATGTTTGTTATACATATCTAAGATATATGTGTATATATCTTATCATATTTCTTTTATATATTTTAAAAATAATTGCTGTGCATTTGTCTTGCAAAAAGTTGAGACTGACTCGATCGATTTGAATATTTTTTTCTTTGTTCTGTTTGTCTCAATACTGGAATGGTGTAGGAAAAAAGATTATTCTGAAAACCTTAAAGAACCAGCCGAAAAATCTAAAAAAAGTGAAGCGTGCAAGTGATGTGCATATAGCGTTTACAGATATATGTATTTTAAAGTTAATGAAATCTTCATTGTCAAAAGTTTCTTTATATTTTTTATTTACAACTAGATACCCGGGCAACGTTATCTCATAAGTAGTTTTAAGTAGTTCGAAGTTCATTAGGTCAAACATTCAGTATCCACAAAATATCTGTAAGAAGTTAATTTTTCCTTTTGAAGTGAATTTTATTCTAAAAATCATTTAATTTTTTGAATAATTTGAGCAATATTGGAATAGTTTTTATTTCTAATATATTTACTTTTATTTTAGTAGACAAAAGCTCTTCGCTGGATCTGGTTTCATTGATCAATGCTATGCTTAGTATCTAAATCTTCTCAGCAAAGCGGAAATGCGCCTCGATAATAACGATACCTAACCTTGGCAACTTAAAGAATAATCTTGTCAAGTCCAATAGACCAATAAGATTAGTTTTCGATATTCTCATTTCACTTGAACAGTGTATTTCGAAAATTCTATTCATCGAATGAATCCATGGCAAAGGACAAAAATGGTGATCAAATGGTAGTAATTAAAGCCATTGAGTCCTTGAAATACATTTTTTTTTTCCACCAGAAAAGATAAACTGATGTCATCTACAATATTTTCCCATACCATATCAGATGTTTGAGGTGTGTATCTTTTGAAATAGTGATTTAATTTTATCGACAGAATCATGGGAATTCAATGCTTCTAGCACAAGATGCCACTTGTACTCTTATGTGTACGATCCGACATAGTTTTCCATAATTTTCTTTATTTTCAATAAAAATATGAATAAGTTTTCGACTTCATTTTTCAGTAGATTAAGTTCGATGCCTTAAGGAATCATCAATTTGGTTTTAGGCGCAGTATTATATAAAGAAGTAAAGAAAGTATATAAAGACTTCATTCATATCGAGTGCTCAGCATGTGAAATCTATTAGGTTTTGTTGCTATGCAAAATTGCGAAAATTAAGCTGAATTCCAAGCCCAATAAGGAAACTTTTTTTTGGCAACTAAAAGACGCAATTCAAAGGCAAATAGTGGCCTCACAAATTTGGGACATCACTGCGGCCCGCATACAACATCTGGAAGGTTTAGGCTTCTCAAGATAAGACTCTAAGACAAATCATGGATCATCATTTCTTCTATGTATATTTAAATTTCATGCAAACTATGATTATGTTAAAAAAGTTAAAGAAAGGATTCGATTGATTCTCTTAGAAAATGTTCGTGCCAAATATGTGATTGAGATAATTTTTATTATAACAGTTGATGATGACGAAACTGATTGGTTTTAATGATTTATTTATACCTTTCTTGGAAACTAGGTTAGAGTTACATGTATTATTGAAATCCATCTATAATGTTCGGGTCACATGAAACAAAAGTCTCTTTCCATGAGTATACATAACAAAGAGTATTTGTATACTTTTGGCACCCATTTTGACCTAAAGCTAAGAAGGCTCTGCTGTCGTAACTTCTGTTTGTCCGTACCTATATCGATATTTAAATTGGATATTTCAAAAATTAGAAAACACTTAAAACATTGTAATAATTCTCCGGCAAATACATTTTGAAGTTCTGTAAAACTTTAGAGCATGATATCTGAGAAACTAAAGGATTAACTGTGATTTAATTAAGGACTATTACCAGATAAATTGGATTTGGCTCTTGAAGATAATTAATAATATATTGCAAAGAATTAAGATTTTCTTTACCTTGTTACAAACTTTAGCATAAATTTAATAATCCATTCATTTTGTTTGAAAAGTCTTAACAAGTCTAACAAAAATATGTATCTAGATATTGTTGCATGTGATACTACATACAATTACCTCTTCACATGTACAAAGATTTTGATATTTGTTGTTTCTTGTTGGTTGTTTGTTTTTTATTTGAGATATATTTCAAGTACTATCTGCCGTTCATCTGCATCTACACATACATACATGGTATTATAATCGTATATGTAAAGGAGATCTCCTCCATCAATGTTGTTAGTTATCGAAGACTAAAGTAAGCTGAATGCATATTTGACTCTAAATTGGATGACAAATTCGATTGCATTTCAAGTATTCCTTCAAAATGTGTATGTGTATGTGTGTGTGTGTAAGTCTTTTGTATCTCTGCCTGTTTGAATATCTATCTATCTATCTATCTATCTCCCGTTGTGTTTGCAACCACAAAAGCATAAAAACAAACAAGCAAACGAACCGAGAAAGGAAGGATGGATAGAATGTAGGAAGGTTGGTAGGAAGGAAGGAAGGAAGAAAGGAAGCAAGGACCCAATAAGTACTTTAGCTGCATTCAAATTTGATTTCATTGACTAGGGTTGGGCACCATACGGTAGCACTGTCAAATTAATTATACGTGCACAAATACCTTAATCCGCATTCATAGTTCGATAGATAGATACAAAGATTCACATACAACAATAACAACATACTCATACATGTGTACACGCATGCATGCGGAAACATTGCGTAACAATGTTAGATACTCGTAGATAAAAACTGAAAAACTGATTGAATAAGCAAAATAAGGATACTAAGAAAAGTCTCACGTTCCTTAGTCAGTCAGACAAAGATGCACAACAATCCTAGTATTGTAGTATAGAATAGAATAGTAAAAGTTTGTTATCAAAAGAATAAGTATCCTTACATCTAAGATTCATTTGGCATTGTGTTTCATGTCAGAGAGAGTTGCTTGTAGATTTGAATTAATATAATAATAATATATTAATACTATCAACATAGTATTGTAGATACAAGGATCCTGAGAGCAATAAAGCTATTAGCTTAAAATCAAAGACATTCCATTTCAACAAGCATCACCAGTTGGCCCTAAGGGGTCTTTCCCTTACTAACATTGTTGATTTTAATGAATTTATTATAATTTTAATGTATCTACATTGTCTTAAAATTCAAGAAACTATATTATACTTATTATAATAACGAATAATCTTAACATCATCCATTCTATTCACAATCACAATCATCATAGGTAAACCATTATATTTTATGCTACGTTACACTTCATAACTTCAAATTTCACAAATTTCACCCTTTTCTTTGCAGCTACCTAATTCATTAAAAAGTTGCACTCGAAACGTGATGTTCAATATACTACAATATTCACAGAAACAATATATTGTATGTGCATAGACAACAGGCAGATAGATAGATAGATAGATGCTGATTTTGATTATGATTTATTGATGAATGCACTAATTTTGAATGTAGAGACACAACAACAGTAGAAATAACAATGATGTATATTTTGTATCCATGTTGAATGAATATAATCGGATAGACACCTTTTTGCCTTCCCTTTGTATAACTTTTTTTGAGCGAGTGTGTGTGTGTGTGTGTGTGTGTGTGTGTGTGTATAAGTGTCAAGAAGTTTATAATTTATCAAGGAAGTGAAAATAAAGATTAATTTATTGCAAAACGAGGAATTGAACAAGAAAATGGAAATATTTTTATACTGGGAAAATCAGTTCTTTGATCTGTGATTTTCTTACAGAAATTATGGTTTTATTGCAGTCTCACTTAAGATTTTAAGGTTACGAGTTCAGCACATCTGGATCTTGTTGAATTTGAGCATAATAATACTAAATAGGACTATCCTCGATTGCAACAAATCTCTTAATAAGAACAGGTTCCAGGACTAGAGAATTGTAGGTCTAATCAAGCTTGCTAGAATCAATTGATGCGTAAAGGACCTTTTAGACAGTCATATCTACCGTCATTTCAGTTTCAGTCGTACTGTCAGTTTCACCTACGAACGAAGACGTGATAGGTCATTAGTTTGATATTGACAAGAAGTTTTAACGTAAATTTGTTTTGATTTACATGGGGTAAAAGCCGACTTTGAGCTGTTATGCTCCCTCTTTCCTCCTTGACGTAATGCTTTGCGGTAGTGCCAGGGGGACTGTAGGACTTGGGACGGTGGGGTTTAGTGGGTGCAAGTCCCTCACTTCGAATAGTAGATTCGTTCGGCTTTTAATGCCGAAAAAAAAAAAAAAAAAACCTACATGTAAAAAGTGAAAGAAAAATTGAAGCGGTGCCTGAGAACTGAATGGATGGGTAGGTAGACCTATTTATTTCATTTCAGTTCATAGAATTCCTAAGTGTTAGCAAGTGCTTCATGCCTGAGTCCGTTCGTTCACGGCAGGTCTTTTGTCCAAAAATCACAATTTAGTTGTCAAGTTCATTGAATTTCATAAAACTTCACCGTGTTTGTGAAACATTACAGAAGCACGCTATCATAATGCAAACATTATACACTTCTATTTACGAAATATTAGAAATATGATTCTTGGGCCGCTCATAAGAAATATGAGAAGAAATTAATTCAAATTATAAAGATTGTTTTTAAAACATTTTCATTAGTTTTCTTATTTTACGTACGTTTTATAATATCCAACACACTCCCTGTGTCAGCAAAAGTAGGAGACACTTGGAACCCCTAAGTAGCTTACATAATATTTGAACGTCCCCTGATTTACTTTTGTTCCTCAGCAACCAACAGCCGATTGTAACCGAAATGACTGAGAACAGTGTACAGTACAATGAAGTACCAGTGTTTTACGTGCTCGCCTGTCTGTGAAGACTTAAGAACACGGTGCCAAGCACATGGATTGATAAACGTCAATCAACGTCCCCTTGGATATATATCCGCAGGTCCCAAATTTAAGTCATATTTATTTTGGTAAATATGACTCTCTCCTTGGTGGGGAGCGAGGCCTATCTTAAACCTCTGCTGCTCTCTGGGTCACAGCACCCGGTTGTATAACGCAACTCCACGTCGAGTTATTACTCTACCCGCATTTCGGTATTAAACCACAACCACTACGATACTCCCACAAGGGGGCCGTACCCGCTGGCCAGGACGGAAACAAGTTCCGTGGGAATGGATCGTTTAAAATTAAACCTTCTTTTAAACAGAAAAGAAGGGAGAAACAGAACAGACGACAGATATGGTCATCTAAAAGGCCATTATGGATGGTCTGAATGATTCTGAGTCAAACAAATTAGACTAAAAAACGTACCAGACTTCCTAGTATTTATATGGAGTACATTTTGAGTTTTTGATTAGAAGGGCAATCCTTACAGAAAAGCGTCTATGTACAAGGAAAGCACATGACATATGTCGAAGTCTTCGGTATCAAGAGGAGTCGGCAGTTGTTTCTTAAAAAAACTTAGGATTATTTTTCATACAAAATATTGAGAAGCTCAGCAAAGGGAAATAGAGCCAACCAACCCCTGAATCGTGGTGGTATTTGTTTCATTTATTTGGGAGATGAGCTGTCCAGTAAATTCAAGTCAATTTATTGCACGATAATAATAATAATATATTTGTTTTATGCTTATGTTATATTTATTTATAGAATCAAGGGTTTCCTTCACAACTTGAGATATGTGGTACTTAAAGGAGTATTAGGTACTGAAATTTAATTGGACGTGGGTGGAAGAACTATGTTTTGGTAGGCCAAAAATCATTTTAAACAATTTTTTTTTTTGCATAACCTGTAATTTTTTGAACAATATCCGCCCAAACTGGGGCGTCGTAAGAGATTATAGTATGAAAAACTGATCTGAATATTTAATATTTTATTCTCAATATTCAAACGAAAGTTGCAGTTATTAAATGAGTACAATATTTTTATGAAGCATTTTACTCTATTAATGACAAGGAGCTTCAATGAAGAGTGCAAACAATGCACCAAAATACCTGGCCAAAAAAAGAATCATTATAATACTTGATGTTTTTTTATTTTTATTTATCATCCTAATAAAAAATTGAACTTAATAAAATTTAAAATGTACTCATTTATTGCTTCTAAGGCGGAACAAAGTTGTCTTCTGCTACCAAATTTAAAAATCCAATTGATTCTTTCACTTTCGATTCAATTTTGAATAAGTGTCTTATAATTCTGATAAGGCTGCAGCTACGCAAAAAATGCGAACATTCCAACTAAAACGCTCAGTTTTTTTTCCCATGCTGTTCTAAAAATAGAAATTGAACTGTTTTTTTGGCTGCTTATTCTTTGTACCTTCATTCGCTTTTTTAATTATTTACAAAATATAAACCATACAGATTTGGCGAGGGTTAAAAGTAAAATTTTCAAAGTGTCTTATAATTGTGATAATCACCTTATATAGATGTAACCGGTTTGGTTTTAAAATACGATTTTTGGGACTAAGACAAGTCCTAGGTATCTAAATCTTCGTTCCCAGGATGGCTAAAAAATATTGCCTGATATTTCTAGTAAAAGTGCATACTATCAAATCAAGTTATTATTTTTAGGATCATACTTATTACGTATTGGGATACTGAGAGAATAGTTGGAGTAGACACAAACATTACTAAGCGGTTTGACATATCCAAATTGTTTATTACTTTTACATATTCATTGATGTTTACTTTCAAGAAAAAACAACATGAACTAAAAAGAAAACATCTTATTAAATTTTATATATATATATATATTTTTTTTTTTCAGATTACTTAACTATAAAAATGACCAAAGACAAAGCAAAGGTTAAAAATAAAATATAAGAGTACAATTTATTTCAATTATTACTTATCATTATAGTCTTCCAGATACCTCTGATGTAAAGACAATTATCCTAATGATTATAATGATGCTGCTATTGATGATGCTGCTGCTGAAGCTGCTGCTGTTGATGATGATGATGATAATGATGATGATGATGATTATGATGATGATGATGATGATGAAAAGTAAGATGCATTGCTCTTTTGTCCAAAGTAGTAGTAGGGTATGTACTTAATTGATACCAAGTGGCACTTGCAACAATGTTGCTTGTAAAAATCTGTGCAACAAATAAGGATAACGCATAATCATTGCAGGCTTTTAGAGATGATTAACCTGAAACATCAAATGTATCTAGATATGTACAATACAAACATAGGTATGTACTTACAAATGACTGTAAAATGTAGGTGCGCATGTGGTACATGTTGTGAAATGTGTGCATCTCATGGTAAAGCTAAAGTGGCTTTTGAGTTTGTGACTGCTTGTGGACAATTTTCTCATTAAGCAGATTTTCGCTATTTTGAATTCAAGTATCTAAAGTGTTGGGCGGTTTACATGTAGCAAGGGAAAGACTACTAGCTAGTAGTGGTATGCGCATATAACCTTTGATATTTTTATGCTACCAATTATACATGGAACTGAACTCATGGATGGATACTACATACAATCACATTTTACATACTCACATCGTATATATCTAAATGCAGCTTTAGATACATTCATCCATGAACTAACTTATTCATGGTCCTCTTTTCCTTGTCTATCTATAGTTGTTGTATGTCGTATGTGCTTTAGATCTTCAATCAGATGTCAACCAAAAGCAATGTACACACTACTTTTTCTCCTATCCCAAACCCAACCCACTGTAAACCAACACCCTTTCCTGCCCAACGAAGTAGAACATTTTGAGCCAACTTTGTTGCCATACACATACAACTTTCTATATTATATTTATATGAGTATATTGGTACATATATAGATACATACATATGTATGTATATGATGTTGATGTTGCTTCTTTGTCCTCTTATTGGGTCTGCTCTGCTGTTAACCACAGTATTCTTCACTAACTTAGCACACATGAGCGGCATAACGAATCCTGTCAGTTCCACTTACCACATGGACGCCAAAATGCTGTTAACTGAGCTACCAAGACCACAGACCCTCCTGCACTTATCAGAACACCACAATCATACCTCCATAAACATACCAATAAAAAGGACGATGCCGATGACGATGACTTCTACGACGACTGCGACGACAAGGGGAACGACAAAGACGTCGACCACACAAGTGCTCTGGGACTGGGCTTGGTTTGCTCAAGAGCTGAGCTCGACTAGATAGGGTTTGGTTGCCTTTTTTTTCCCTTGTTTTTGTTTTTGCCTTATTTTCCTTTTTGTTTTTGTCTGATTTTCGATGAGTTCGAGTCAAGTCTCGGTCTCAATTCTGGAGTTGGAGTCTGGAAAAGTCCTGCCTTTGCCTTTGCCTCTGCCTCACCCAATGACGCTTTTCCGAGCATTGTGGCATGGTAGGTATGATGTCGCTGAGCTGTCCCATGTTCATTTCGTGGCTCACCGCGCACATTCTCGTTCAAAAATCAACCAAAGAACAAAAAAAAAAAAAAAAAAAATATAGCATTAAGATTCGAATATACACTACTTCAGTACTACGAGAGAAACGAGAATGTAAAATACAATGATGAACATGAATTTAAGAACAAACACAAGCAATATGTTGTCAACATATGTATATAGTGTATGTGTTCCGTTCTAGAAAGGAAGCCTGATTATCTCGCGAGTAAATCTATTAGTTATTTCATAGAATTTATTACGATTTCTTCCATATCCGCACATATTAAGGTCCTTCGTTTTCAATTGAAAGTCTAGTAAAATCTGTTTGGATACATGTTAGGATATGTTAAGACAATCCTTTCGTCATTCATCCCATACCAATCTGTCTGCTTTTATACTCGTACTTTTGTTTCCATTTTGAAATTCATCAGAGTTGAGTATGAGCTTCATCTGTAACCAATTTATTACAATATAATAAATATATATATATATATATATATTAACTTATAATTGATTGCTACTTCTGTAATTGTGATTAACCAAGCCAGGCTCAAGTACAAGAATTTGTATAAGAAGTTTGCCAATTAAGTAGTTCATGGGGCTTCACTTTTCATAGGGCGGTTGCTTTTTAGTAATTTTTGCATTTTCAAAAATATTGAACAAGAAATATGAAGGCCTCGAAGGCGCCTTATCTCATTTGTGAAGTCTAGGAGTTGCAAAACTTCAAATATATACTAATCTCTTTATACAATTCCTCATTTCTTATACTCCTCTACTTTACTCTAAATCTACATGCGTAAAATGATATGAAAATGTAGAATACTAATATTTAATGTATCTAATGTATTCATCATAACTGTAGGGATACATAAGTGTATTTACTATATGTAGTAGATACGTATAAATATACTTACATACATATATGGGTTCGAATGGACCGACAAACGAATGAAATGTACGAACAAACGAGCATACAACAACAACAACAACAACAACTATAATGATGATGATGATGATGATGATGATGATGATGAAGATACGACAAACGAACAAAAACAGAACAGCTATAAAACGAATCGAGGAGCCAAGTTTAGATTGAGTGGGCGAGAGGAATTAAAATTTCAACATGGCGAATATAGTAGTAAGGAATGTGAACGAATGAATGAACGAAACGCACAAACTGACAAACTGGTGGCCTGACAACTCTGGATAAGAGTTGCGAGACTGCGCGGGCGATGGCGATAGCAATGGCTGGCTGGCTGGCTGGATGACGGACTTTTGCCGGGACTTTTGCAAACGAAGGTCTGCATGGATTGTGAGGGTGGTTCAACTAACTGATTGGTATGGTCGTATACCATGGGTAGGTGGTAGGATTGGGTTGTTTGAGTTCGTTCGTTCAAGTAGGGCTGCTGTACACACATGAGATAGAAAGCAAATATACACATGAATGTACTCATATGTATGTATGTTTGTACAACACACATCCATTATTCCATCCATATTGTATATACATATGTATGTATGTACATATTTATAGTGTATGTGAGTAGCTTAAGTGAAGCGTTGCTCAATGCTCTAACGGGGAATCTAAGGTGGACGGGGGTGAATTGGTGAATGGGTTTGTGGATGGAGAATTGTATGTCATGGGACGATGGCTGCTGATGTTCTCGACGGCAGCCATGAAGTCCTTTGTGGCTATCAAGGGTGGCGTTTTGGTGAAAGTGTGCATTTGTGGACGTGTATGGCCCCAGGATGGGGGTGCTCGCTCTGCTGTACACACATGAGTTTCTGATTGTTGTTGTTCTTATTATATATGCGTGTGTCTGTGCGGAATGTATGTATATGATAAGGTAAGAAAGCTAGAGGTGGGAGTCGGGGTGGTGTAATGCGGTGTTAGTGGTTGTTTGGTTCATTCGTTCCTACTTCTGTCTGTCTGTTTGTCTGTCGATTTAGTTAGTCGTCCTCCTCCTTCTCCAACTCCTATTCATATGCATTACCACAACCAAATATAGCATTCAATACGAAACTCATGCCAATCCTTTTGCTGCTATAACCGGGCGTTGGTCGCCCAGTTAAATCAGCAATGCTATTGCCTTCGACATCGCTCGGTATCTTTAAATGCTTCGTCTGGGGATTTTTGATATCCTTGCTCGACTGGGCGTGTGCGTGAGAAATTTAACGCATTTTTCATGGGAATCCAAAATTGTTTGGAATTTTCCAAATGTTGCCTTTTGGTTAAATTGGAATTTTAGCAGTCTTCAGAGCATAAAATAAAAAAGAAAAAAAGAAACTATGCACTTTGGTGTTTAGATATGCAACCAGAATGCTAACAGTATAAATTCATTTTAATTAATGTGAGTTTCTTATTGTTCTCATTGTTTGCTTAAGAAATTCTTCACTCATTTATTCATAGTTCATTATTTGCTATCTAAGGAAAGAATAGAATATTAGAACAATTTATTTTTTCAATATATTGCTAAAAATATTTTATAGAATCAATCAATAAATGCAGCCAATTACATTTATGTAAGAATAGAAAAGCTAGGAATTGTATTTCAGATTCCAAAGTTTTGAGAATAGAGAACTGAAATTGAATTGAATTCAATGTGTCTTTTCAAAACATATTTACAATTAATCAAATCAAATCTTTTTTCTTCACATCCCTGAATTTACAAGTTATCATTCGATTAAACTATTATCAGCCTGAATCCCAAAAAGGGATACATTTTTCTTTTAAACCCAAACAAATGAAGTCATACATAAAGAGCAAGAGCTTTGATTTTATTTATTGTTGGCTAAGAATCACATAAATATATGATTGATTATCTTTCCTAGCAATCAATACTCCACTTATGGAAATAAGAAATAATTGCGGGAGTCCATGAAAGGAACTCCACTGTTTCTTCTCAAATGTATTGTAATGGATCCATTTTATGTTTATGGAAATATTAGCTTACAGAAAACTACTATGAAACAAATCTTGTTTTGAACTGTACTCCGAGCTGGGGATTGCTATTTACAAGCGATGAGAGGGCTCAGTAGATATGATGATACAAATTAAGTCGATGCAGATTATCCAAGCCAAAAGCAATCCACAAATTATTGGCGTCTGTTACCAAAGATACTTGCATCAAGCGTCTTGCTATATTAACGTTTAATAATGGAAAATATTAAATCTTTCAAAAAGCAAGGCAAAACCACTGAAGTACATTCCCAGAATATCACTTTTTTATAATATGACATTCCTTCGCTACTGCGGTCTTCAGTCTCCAACGCATCGAAGTAAAACAAAACAAACCTTAAACATTGGAGCATAGAAGAGTAGTGGTGGCTCGATTGTGGATAGTTCCTTTCTCAAAATAATGTTAAGTAATAATTGTAATTCAATTTTATATGATTTCATCAATATTCACAATTGATTTGGTAAACAAACAACAAAAAATGTGCCAAGTGCCAAGTCAGACTCGTACACGGAGGGTTCCGTAACAGATTGGGGTTTGTATGGGAGATACTCTCCCTAGTGGTCCGGTTTGACTGATTCCAACAAATGTACCGTGCCTATATCAGAAACTTATAGTCTCTAAATTTCAATTCAATAGTCCGAAAAATAAAAAAGTTTTTCGAATAAGAATCTGAATTTTAATGGTGTGTTTGTATGGAAGGTACCCTTCCTAGTAATCCGATCAAACTGAAATTTCGACAATATATAATAAGTTTCTGTTATATAGCCATCCAACATCCAAATTTCAAGATCGTGGGATTACTGGATCGTATAGCTGCCATACAAATCAAAATTTGCCTTGTATGGGGACCCCTTTAAGTTTTTTAAAATATTTTAGTTTTAGTATTTGTTGCTGATGCCCGGATAGAACTACATGTTTTGTAAAAAAATTTCAACTTTAGCTATTGCGGTTTAGGAGACATGACCCGAGGACGGACGGACGGACAACGAAGTGTCTGCAATAGGGTTCCTTTTGGTACCCTTCGGGTCTGGAACCCTAAAAAGAAGTTTATCTTCGGCTATATCCAAGCTGTAATATTTTTCCAGCTTCACGTCTTTTCCTGCACTACTGTGATTGATCATGCAGATAGTATATTACATTATTGATTTGACTTATTTGAATTTGGATTTGTATGGAAGGAAGCTTTACGATCCAGCAATCCTAGAATCCTGAAACTCCCATGGTTGGTGATACACATATATCAGACACTCATAATCAAAAAAAAAAAAAAAACGAAAAATATATTCCAATAAAATAAACATAATAATTAAAAATTGGTTCTGTTTAGTTTTACGATTCGGCTGATTTCAGCAAATGTGTTTATTTTATGGGGATCCGATGTCTCCTTCTTTCAAACTTCATAACAAACTTATAATATTGGTATACACTGCATGACGATTATAAAAAGAATTTTATTTAAAATCGGACACTTGAATTGAGATTTTGTAACCTTCTAAGCACACAGGATCTACACTTTTCTCAATGTTAACTGAGGGACAACTGAGATATTTTATTTAACTCATATTTTAAATAAAATAATGTATTTTAATACATTTTTATATATTTATTATTTATTTATTTAAAGTAGTAGGGTAACAATAAATTCTTAACCTCCTTTTAACAGCTCTAGAGCTGCCAAGCCTTAGCTGAGCTTATCTTTTATTTTATTTATGTTGGATCTTAATATTTTTCATAAACTTTAAATGTTCTTAATTCAATTACGACAAAATATGTCGTTGCAAAATTTATGTACTTGATTCTTTCAATCAAAAATGCATATAAAATATTATTTTATAAACATTCCAGGCGCATTTCAACAATCGTCTAACACATTCGAATAACAGAAATGAACTGATCGCATATAATTCATAAAGAGTAGTTCATACTCACGGTTCGATTGATTGAAGATCAAACAACCCTCATTTCATTGAATCAACTTATAGTGGATTGCAATATAAGATCACTTTAGTATTCAAACATGTTCGAATGCATAGATTTTACCTTTATCAAATGTATTAAATATTATTTCTTCATACTCTTTTCATAATTGAATACAATGTACAAGCATCTGAATGGCAGTTAAAGTGCTGGTTAGTAAAATTTATTGAGGTCTCCAGTTGATGTATGCATGATGACTTTTACTTTGAATTAAAACAAAGAGAAAAATTTATTGATTGCTTATTTCTTTTTTTCTTTAGGATGGATGCGTCGCTTTAAGTTTTGGAAGCACAATGCTTATTTTTTCGTCTTATTTGGGTCATGAATAAAAGTGACTTCTCGGCATTTATAGATCCCATTTCGATTCTTAAAATTAAATAAAAATAGTACAAAATATTAAAAATTCTTACATTATTCAACAATTTTGTTAAATTGCAAACACCAACTTACAGATTATCTATATCTACATAAGTATCTTCGCTGACATTCTCTATAATACAAACACAAGAATATAAACTTGATGTGTATAGGATTATAGAATTTTATTATTAGTATAACATTCTCATCATTATCATCATAATTGTCGTCATCATTCGCATTATCATTATCATTGTCGTTATACCAAAGGCATCCTGTTTTATACGATACATGAAAGATACTTACATAAATGCTAATACTAGATACAAAAAAAAAAAAAAATAATAATAAATATACATATATATGTATATAGAGAAATAACAAAAAAAATACCCCAAAGTGCATGTTGAGAAATAAAAAGTATTAAGCTTTGCCTTAGTTGAAGAGTCCTTTATCCTCATCTCATCTCATCTCATCTCATCACATTGCTTACCCTCATGTGCTTAAGAAATTGGCCTGCAGCTTATGGTAAAAATGGAATGAGTGCATATAAGATTTATACTCTTGCTAGAGGTGAGAAAGATTTTATAAAAGATTTCATAATAAAAATAATTAAAAAATTATAATTATTGTCCTTGAAGTTGGTCAAAGGGATTTAAAAAAGGTGAGAAATTTTTAAATGATTTTTGATTTTTGCTTTATTTTTCTTTTCTATATAACTAAGTATATAAAAAATGGTTGCTTTATACATAGTTTCAAACTACTGTGTCTAGTTGTGGGTTGCAGCTAAAAGTATCGAAGGAATCCCAATACATTGGAACAGTTCTGGACTAAGCTCACGTGGAAGAGAAACTTTGAAGAAAGAATTAAAAAGGCTTTTAGACGCTTTCTATGTCTGTGAAAGAAGCAAATAGGAGGAGATGGGGACAACATCCCTAAATTATTGTTTGGATCTATGGAGACCTACAAATGTCGGTTTTAGCTTTACTGGATCTCTGTAGTCTACTCTCCAAGCAGCATTATATATTATTCTTAATTTTAAACACATTGCTTGCAGCAAACAGTTGAGTTGGCCTCCGAGAATAGCATCTTCTTAAGCCTTCTGTTACTGGTCATTTCAAAATTCTACAAAAATTGTTGTTACAAGCTGAGGAAGGAAGAGAATGTGGTGTCTGTCGGAACTGAAATGACAACTACAATGAAAGATTTCTAGGAGGTGATTATTGAAAGCAGGGTGCCGGCATTAGACAAGGCAAGCTTTCACACATGGATCCAAGACGGAAGATGGTATTAGTTCTACTATGACACCATCTACCAAACTCCTAGAAACATATCGTTTTATGTTGAAAGCTATGCTGCTATCACGGCACTAAAAGGTAAATCCATGAATTACAAGTATATAGATAACTAAGGAAATTCTGTTAATTATAACATAATTAAAATCTTCTCAACATGAACAGATGAGACTTCATTCTATGAATCTACCAGATTGTTAGAAGTTTAATTATTTTGGATTCATTCTCCAAACAGATGAGACTTCATTCTATGAATCTATCAGATTGTTCCTTAGGATTCATTCTCCAAACAATAACTAATTTGTTCAAGTTCTGATTAGAAATATAAGAAAAATACAAAAATAAAGTCTTTTATAAGTATTTTTATATACAAAAAAAAAAAAAAAGAATAAAATAAAATAAAATTGTATCACAGTACATACAACTAATAAGAATGTGAATAATATACATAATGTAAAATTCTGAATTTTATTTCTTGTTCTTTCTTTTAGGATCATATATTTTTATCTACTTTTATACTTTTTTGTACAAAAGAGTGTGTATGCCTAAACATATTAAATCTCCAACTCCAAAAGAAAATTGTAACACAAGTCCTTTGTCAAACCCAAAAACCCATCCACACATCTGCACACTTCCTTTCCTATTCCCATCCATAGCCAAAAGCCCATAGGCTATAGCCATTCCCAAGACCATTTCGTTTATTCGTTTTTGTTGCCATTGGCAAAGCGGATATTTTCGTTGTCATATCAAAGTCCCATATGCCCCGTAAACGTTTTTGCAAAGTGTCATCAAAAAGCCTCCAGCGCAACTGATGGCATCAAATATACTTGCGACACATACTCGTTTATACGCGTAGAAACACATACATACATAGTACACTATACTCCAATCCGATAAAACAGTTGAAATATCACATCAGTACAGGAAAAACGAAATGAAAAAGAAAACAGGAAAAACGAACGAAACGAGAGAAGAAAACTCTTAAACGAAATGAGAATATAAAACATAAAACCAATAAAGGAAACAGCTCTTTACACTTCACTGGCTGTTTACCAAAATGAAGCATCGAAGAAAAACGCTTTTCACGCGAAAGCGTATCGGTTATTTTCCCTTGGTCCTCGTTCTGGTTCTGGTCTGGCCCCTGCCAATGAACTTAATGACAAACCATCTATTCAAATCCATCTACATCCACATCCACCCACCACCATCATTATCACTACCTATATATCTATCTACCTAGCTATTGTACAATTCAACCAACTTCATACACCATCGTCATCATCATCATCATCATCGTAGTGCCTCCTCCTTCTCTGACTGCCTGCCTTCCTGCTAGCCTACGGTTATTTGGAGCAACCAAGCGAGTGAAAGTTCATGTGGGCAAACAAAAACGACACTGGATCATCATTTTTTATTTTTTTCCGCCATCAGATCCAAAGCTAAAGCCAAAGCATATAAGAAACTTGCCAAAATCAGTATACGTACATATGTATGCATGTATGAGTATGTATGTATGTATGTATGTATGTACGAGTATTTTGAAGCTGTAGTATCTAGTATCTACTTACTTGTAGTAGAAAAGTAGCTAAGGCAACTGGGTGAAGTTAACCATACAGAATATGAACGTAGTCAAAAGCGGCTTGGGTTTCTCATTCCCATTCCCATCCCCATCCATCCTCGTCTCTCGTTGTCGTTGTCGTCGTTATCGCCCATTGCTTGGCCAAGAAGTATAGGCAACAATGAAAATGATAGCAACAACAACAACAACAATAACATCGATTTAAAAAGTCAGCCCATTACTTTTATTTCTTTGCTATCAAAACATTTTAGGCTTGTTCTACTATATCTTTCCCTTCACTCCTCTCTTTACGTTTTGAAGAAGCCCCTTTTGCTCTTTAGAATATTTTGCGAAAAAACTGACAATCCGCCCGACTCGATATCGGCTGTCAAGTTTACTGATGCCGTTTGCCAAGGATATAAACATTTTTTTATCATAAACACATTTTGCAAAAAGGGTACCACATTCACCCCACGAACACCCACTTCCACTTACCAAACCAGCCAAACAATCGGCCAACCAACCACCCAATCCTCCCAAACTGATTTCCAATTTCCACGTAAGTTCTATATTTTTTTTTTTTTTTTTTTTGTGTATTTTCTTTGGCCACTCTTACTTTACTCGATTTTCTAGTGTTTAAAAATCTGCAATAAAAAAAAAAAAAAAACAAAGTAAAATGTAACCAAATTTTTGATAAGTTGAGAAACAAAATTTTGTATAAAAAGTCACCAAAAATGTCTAGAAACATGATCAATTGTTTTGTGTTTTTGATTTTATATACATGAGAATTTGCTATTTGGCATTTATCAATTTTTAGGTCCATGGAATCCTGAATAAAAAGTGAAATTTGAACAAATTTTATAATTACAAAGTCAAAAACCATTTGAGTTGGAAATTATAATCAGATGAGACCTCACTAGTCATAACTCCCATTTGGAAATATTGTACATACTTCAATCCAAATCTTAGTATTTTTTAACTCTTGCATTTACTTACAAGAATTGCGAAAAAAAAAAAAAATCTGACTTTCTTCCTTTCACTCGTAAATTGGTTTTAGCATTCTATGTGACCTGCTGTGTCTCTGTTTAATGCCCATTTGGATGAAAGGACCTTTGTGTTTGTCTCTTTGTCTCAAATACTAAGACTACTACTTTCAATAATAATAATAATAATAATAATAAGAGTGAGGCGATGGGACAAGGGTGATATGAATGTTGATGGTTGGTCGAGGGAGGCGTGCAGGCAGTAAATTTTTGAATATATTATATATGCAAAGTATTTGCGAATTGGCTTTTTCGCTTATCCAACTGCCAATTTTTTGCTTACGTTATAGCACAATATACTACAATAACAACGTGTATCACTTGTCCGTATACCCGTAAATGAACCCACCACCCGCTTCGTAAACGTGTTTGTCCTTTATGGTCGCTTTTTTGTCCTTCTGTTCTATTCTATTCTAGTCTATTCTGTTCAGTTTAGCTCAGTTCTGTTAGGTATAGGTATACTATTACACATATACATTCATATAATGAAATATGGATCGTCACCCTCTCATCCAATAGAGCATGTTATTTTAAAATGGTTGCCATTTCTTAGTATCTTTGTTGTTCCTGTTGTTGATGCTGATGATGATGAAGAAGTAAACGAATGTTCTAAATCCATAAGAATCGCAAACGCTCGCTACGGAAGCCAAAGATAACATTTTTGCACAATTCTCTGTTGTCATTTCCATACAACACACGCCAATTGATGTGTTTGCTATGCACCCTTCAACCCATCTATCTATCCATCCATCCATTCATCCACCCATTTCCACTTCTCCCCTTGTACTAAAACGAACAACATCCAATAGAAAGAACGAACTTTAAAGCAATCTCTTCTACCTTGACAACACTCATCATCATACTTACCTTACCGTACCTGCCCTGCTTTGTTACTCTACTTGGTTCCTGATCCATGCCCTTTTCATCTTTCCTTCCAACTGTCCTTTTGCCAAGCATTGTCTGTCGTTCAAAAATATATTATATAGACAAAAAAGAAAGAAAGAAAAATAAGAAATAGACGATTTCTTTGGCTTTCAACTGAACCAAACTGAAGCTGAGCTCAATGTTCTTTTTACCTTTCTACATATTATACCCACATACTACAATATATACTAACGACATTTGCATTTGATGTTGCTTGCTTTTAAGTGAATGGATGAGTTAGAGATACTAGATACTGTGCGAAGTGCAAAACATGCCCATTTGATTTTAGAGCCATGGATTACTGCTTTTGCGATAATACAAGAAGAATAAGAAAGTTCCCAGAAAGCGTTAATCTAAAGTTGATATAAAAATAAATATAAAATCAAATACAATAGAAATAAATAAAAACCAATACATTCGAATTGATTAGATATGTATGGATTTATGTTGTTGTAGTTGTTATTCTCTTACGACTTAAGATATACAAATTTATCGACACACATTAGCCACATAAAATGGCAAACGTTTGTCTTACACCAAACAATCATCAATTATGGGACACATGGGTTATCCCATGCAATAGCAAACCTTTTGGAATGGAGAATGAAGCAAATAGACAAAGAGAAAAGAAACAAGAACAGTATTCAATGATTTATTTCACAAACATCTACACATGTGGTGTGGTGCTTTTTTCTTTTTGTTATACAGATTGTTACGATATTAAAATAAATTTGTTATAAATGAGTCGTTTTGATAAGTGGAAATCTGGAGAAACAAAAATTTCTGGATTGATACAACTAGACATATACCTACATATTGTAAATGCAAAATGTGATGTCATTGGATCCTCTCCGAACGACCCATAGGGCTGTAGTAATGCTCTTCAGAAAATAAAATAAATCTGCATATAGCATACAATATGTTAAAACCTCTGGAATTGAAGCCTTCAGCTCGGTAAGTATATAAACGATCTTGAGCAAGGAAACCGAGACAATCCCTTAATTTTTGTGAACAACATAATTACTGAAATTCTTGTTGAATCAGCAACTCATATATCTCCAGGCTGGAAAGTCATGTTAATCATCTTGCAGTCAAAATGCTTGACAACAGCCAGTACACCCGAAGATTAAGTTAGCGGCATCCACTGGATTTGCCGTTCAGAGTTTATCATTAAATTAAGATAGAAACGTAATAAGAGTCTCCTCAATCAAATTTGCTGAAAATCGTTTACGATAGATTTTATTGTATAAAAAATAATTTAAAAAAAAACAAAAAAAAAAAAAAGTCAATTTTATTTAGCCCTCGACTTTCGAGAATCTTTGTACCTAAAATCATTTTTTAACTTATGATACTTAAATCAATTTTAATATTTGTTATATTGTAAACTACATTTTTGCTTATAATCGAAACGAAGTCAATTTATTTGTTTGTGGCCCTATGCTCCAATTTAAGTCAAAGGAAGATATTTCTGATGGAGGCCCTAAACATGAACCAAATCAAGAAATAAATATTTCTGTAAGCTTTATCACAGGAACATATTATTATTATTATTATTATATTATTTTATCTGATTTTGGTTTTGAATAAATTAATGTTTATTAAAAAAAATTTTTTTTTTAAATTTTAAAAAAATATTTTTTTTTTAATTTGACAAGGTTTTTTCTAAAATCTTCCAGAATAAAAATAAATAGGAATGTTGGAATTTGCTAGTCAAACCACAAGTTGGTAAATATTTTATAAACAGATGGAAATGAACGAAGATCTCCTGTGAATGGATAAGAATCGTGAAAACACCTCAGTGATAATATCAATATATGGACATTTGGTTATTGCCAATAAAATAAGGCCAATGTTATATACCTATGTATCTACATATATGTTTTCAAGATTCAATTTGTACCCGTTGGGTCTTCGGTGCCAACTTATTTTATTGTCTTAAAAAGTCGCTCGCGAGTATACGCAATTTCACCCAGAAGCCTTATGGCCCATTGATTGAGATACCTGTTTAATGGCAAAGGAAGGACTGGGTGGGGGTAGATCCAATGAAGAATACCAGTTGGTCACAGCTTCTCTCGCCTTTAGGTTTTAATCAACCCAAAGATTCTATGAAGGGAAAGGTCTCCCCAGAAAGGGGGTTGGTTCACCTACTGAGAAGAACAGACCAGTCACATAGGAGTTGTTGAGTGGTTTCCGATTTCTCTTCATTTTGAAAGCTTAATGTGAAACGTGCAACCTTTGGGCCAGCAGTCCAATTGTGCAGTGCCCCTTCATCATTCGAATACTTTTCTTCGGATGATGACGAGACTTTTTATTTAAAGTTAATGCTCATCAAATTGTTTTTGGTGGACCTATCCTTCTGCTTCTCTCCGTAATTTTATTGTATTAATCAACTTTTGTTATTACAATACTTCTGAGTGCCTTGGAATTGAACAGATCATGTTTCACATTTAATCAGAAGATTAAAATTTTTGGTTTTTGGATGATAAAACCGTATATGTCCCAAATGTAAGTAAAGGAACTTAAACCTTAAGATAGTGTTTCAGATCTTGAAAATTGAATTAGATTGGTTTGGTTTGAATTGGGCTGAGTATAAAATAATATACAATAGTAAAGGTTGCTGGGGTTTATTTAAATCGATTTTAAATCATATTTTCTAATTAGTTTTCTTTAATCTCAATTAAAGTGATGCAGATCCTGATGCTGATACTGAAGCTGAAGCTGAAGCTGGTAATGACGAAGGCAATGTAGTGTGGTATGTGCTGCTGCTTATCTTAATTGCTTAAAGAGGGTATGTGGTTTGTGTATTGTGTGGTAGTACAATGTAAATGTGTTCACGTATATTCTTATCGATACTTTTTTGTTTAAAAAAAAAGAGGGTGTTACAATGAAAGTGGAATGGTTAAAGAAAGATATTACGATATTGTTCTTTATAGAAGAGTAGTCCTTGATTAAAAAAGTAATTAGAAAACTAAATGAAAACTGTAAATTAAAATAGGAGGAAAAGTAAGGAGTATACACGCACATCATTTAACTTTTCCTTTGACATACACACATATGTACATGTACATATATACGAGTATATATGTGTGCGCGTGTCACTAGGTGTGCGTGAGTGTTTTTGCATAGCCAAAGGGTTATTTAACGCCCACCCTTTAGATGACTATGACTCCTATGCGTGTTCAGCCCAATTGAACATATGCATGTATGTGTTCACGTATGCTTATGTACAAAAATATACATACATACAAGTACATATAAGTATATACCATATGTATGTCTACAGAGTATGTGTATCCTTTTGTTAGTTCGTAGATTTCTTTTCGTTTGTTCATTCATTCATTTGCACAATAATGTTTTCGAATGTCATTTAGCAATGACTATAGCATGGGAAAAGGGGTGGGTCGTGGTAGCTGGTGAGGGTGATGTGAGGACCCTGTTCCGTATGACTTAAAGTTTTGTTGGAGCTGACAATGAAGATGGCGGCTGTGGCTGTGGCTGCGGCGGTGGTATCGTCCATTAATATGAAACGAAAGGATTTGTTTTAATTTTGTTGCCCGTAGCGAAATGATGAAATTCTACATGGCGATGGCAATAGTAATGGAAAGTAAAGAGAAGAAAAGAAAAGCGTAACAATTGTGAAAGTAAGCAAATAAAATGATGAGAATGGTAGTGGCGGAATACAGTATAACCATACATAGTTTTACGTTAGTTTCGCTATAGTGGTCTATCAAAATTTTGTCATTTTCTATACAATATACGTATGATTGCCCCAAAATGTTTCACTATAAAAATCTTTCTCGTCTGAAAACATATGGTTATTTTACATGAACTAGATCTGAAGATCTGGTCATAGATCATCTTTTAAGGATGGAACAACATCAAAGATGCCGTACACAATGAAGGAAATGAAATCAATCACAATAGATCAAGTGGTTAGAATGAATAAAAAAGGCCAAGTGCGAGTCAGACTCGTACACGGTACCAGATTGGGGTTTGTATGGGAGCTACTCCCCCTAGTGGTCCCACTTGACTGATACCAACAGATGTATAGCGCCTATATCAAAAACTTATAGTGTCTAAATTTCAGTTTGATAGAACAAAAAAACAAAAAAGTTTTTCTAATAAGAACATGAATTTTAATGAGGGTTTGTATGGGAGGTACCCTCCCTAGTAATCCGATCAAACCGAAATTTCGACAATATAAGTTTCTAATGCATAGCCACCAACAATCCAAATTTCAAGATCGTGGGATTACTGGATCGTATAGCTGCCATACAAAGCAAAATGTTTCTTGTATGGGGACCCCTTTAAGTTTTTCAAAATAGTTTACTGATGCCCGGTTACAACTACATATTTTGTGAAAATTTAACTCTCCAGCTATTAGTTTTAATGAGATATGATCCGAGGACGGACGCTCGGAAGGACAAAGAAGTCTCCGCAATAGGGTTTCCTTTAGTACCCTTTGGGTCTGGAACCCTAAAAATTATTGTAATCAATGTTGAAACCTCAAAGTGCCATGGTATATGGTACATAGGTGGTGGTCCAGATGCTGTCTGAGAATCTCTTTCAAACGACGAACTAGGAGGAGTTTAATATTGGATCTTTATATATCAGGGCCTATCTTATAAACTCTGTTACAACTACAATGTAAGTGTTATGTATTTTGAAGCAAAATTTAAAGATTATTAATGCCTTTTACGTCCAATTTTTTTGAAACTTATCTAAACCCCGTAGAACGAGGTAGATACTGTACAAGAATACAGTAAAACATTAAAAGGCATATAAAGGCATGTTGAAAGGAATAAAAGCAGCGTGGTTAAATGAAAGTGCTGCTGATTGTGGAATAAGTTTGGAAACCACTACTCCTAGAGTACAGTAGTTTTCGGTTCGGTTATAAGAAAATTGAATGGGTTGAGACAATTTGGTGGCCAAATAAATAAACAAACGAATCATACATACGCATACATGCACATATGTATTTGCACAGTTTATATGCGTGTATGTATATAAAGAGTTATGTATGGATATGTGTGTGAAATGTATGTGTATATACAATATGTATGTATTTAATATGCTATGGGTCCTCGACAAAGTGTGTGTGTGAGAGTAATTAAATCCACGCCGGAAAAGCGTTTTCTGTTGATTTTCATTTCGTTTTACTTTCGACTCTGTCATACTACTTACTACATAAAAGAAAATCAACAATAGTAGAAGATACAATATACAGATATGTGCAGAGGGATAGAGAGGGGTAATGACAATGGTATTGGTAGTGGGAGAATATTTTCGACAAAATCTTAAGACTCATCAATTTTCATTTCACATGCAATTCACATATAAGCATCTTCGTTGTCATCATACTTACATTCATGCAGATGTGTGTGTATATCTGCATATGCGTATCTATGTGTAAAAATATGCGTAACTGTGTGTTTCATATATCCGCAAATGTCAGTGCCAGGACATGGCTTAAACAGCGCATGACTTGGATTAGTTTTATGTTTCCAGTAAACGAGTATAAACCCACATACAAATATCTATATATAGTATATTAGTATATATTGGAGATATATATATATATATATATATCCATACACATGTAGTGTTCCTGTATCTTTGGCATCTTCTTCATGTCAAAATGAACTCTTTAGTTTTGCAATTAATTTTTTTCCAAAGAATATACAGAAACTAAAGTAAATAAAAAAAAAAAACCTTCATTTTGACATTTGTGACAACTTCATCTGCTTTGAATAAACATTCACAAAAGTTTGTTTTTAGAAGATCCATAACTATATTATGCATTGTTGTCTTAAGCATAATATTATCTTGTAGTAATGCTGTTCTTATTGCCAAACTGTATGCTGATTGATTTTGGAACATAATAAAATAGACTTCATTTGCAATGTTGTTGCATCTATTATATCAACGCCAGGGTTTAGAAAATCTTCAATTGAAAATTGAGTTAGATCATTTTCCAATTCTAAAAATAAGTGCAGAAATATACCAAAAGAGTCTTTTGTGAATTTTTTGGTTTACTCATACAAAAAATACTTGACTTTTCATTGTAATCGCCCAGTCATCTTTTTAGAG
>JBAMAW010001612.1:0-11856 GCA_037043295.1 Amiota minor
CATCGCACTTCAACTGTCCAGCAAGAAGATTATCGCCATAAGTCGCTGTGGGTTTGTCTATTTGTATTCAACTAAATTGTATTAATTAAATTTTTCCATAAAGCACAAATCCAAAATTTTATTATTAAAATGCACATGATGCATAATTTTTTTATTTAGAGCGTCTATTTAATTTTTTGACATCTAATTGGTTTTCTCAAACATCTTCTTCATCATCACAGTGAACTGCATTTGACTCAGCTCAAAAACTGCACCCACATCCTTCATTCCGTCAATCCATTCGGAATTCGGATGCCGTTCCCATGTTGCACATCAGACGACAACTTCATTAGCATTTTCGTTGCCCTCGTATTATATTCTGTGATTGTAAGTAAGTTAGTTGTTATCTCTCTGATAAAGGCGAGTTTCTCAGCTGCAACGAAGTGTCTATTAAAAAATGTATATGAAAATATTGAAAAATGGAACATACCGTTAGAAGCCATTGCGTATTAGTATTTATATCCTGAAAAAACGACTTAACTCAGCAGGTCCACACGAAATTCTGAAATGTCAAAATAATTTTAAATTATAGTATAGCATAGTAGGCAGTTTTTTATAAATGCAAGTTTAATTTGCGTTTGCTTATTACAATTCAAGCAAATAAGCAAATTTTCAATTCCACAAACACTCAGCTGATGAAAAGTGCAAGTGGGGAGCTTTATGTCCTCTGCACCCTATGATAGTTGAGTAAAGAATCCCTGACCATCCATCGAAGACACAACAAACTATATATAGAAATGATTAGCTGACGAGGGAAATCTATTTAGCGATGATTCATGTAATATTCAGCACACTAGCTTAAAAACTAAGGGACTAGTTTGCTCACAGACCGATGGACAGACGGACATGGCTTAATCGTCTTGTCTTTCCGAGCTGGCAAGAATATATCTATGGTATATTGCATACTTATTATTTTTTCAATTTTTAACTTTTAATATAATATTATTATTATTATATATAAGTGTTAAGTTTTATTGAAAACCACTGCCAGACCAAGCATAAAAAGTTTTGTACGTTTTTTCGTTTTTAATGCTTTGGTTGTTGTTATTGTTGTATTTTTCCTCTCTGAGTACGCTCTTTTTGCGCTCTTCGTTTCTGTATATTATGTGCATTCTTCATTGCTTATACTTTGCTCCTGCTTGAATTGTGTGTTGTTGTTATTTTTTTTCCCCTCTTATATAAGTGCATTCAATGACAATCAATCAAACCTGCAAACCTTTTTGTATCGTGTGTCTATAAAACTTCAATCTATTCTACCGACTTCTTTCTTCTTCTTTCACGTATTTCGCTGATTTTGGTTGGGTAAGGGGGAGTGAGTAATTTGTAAATATTAGAAACCAGCATTAGAGGTACTCGATCGAACGTTCAGAGATTTGCGCAGCAGTCAGAAATACGGCAAGCAGAATTTCGGAGGCGCGATGATTCTACTGGCAGGAGATTTCCGCCAAACGCTGCCGGTCATTCCCAAATCAACTACTGCTGATGAAATAAATGCTTCCTGGAAAACATCAAATTTATGGAGATACATATGTGAAAAATATCAAGTTAACAACGAATATGCGAGTGGCCTTACAAAATGACATATCGGCAGAAGTTTTCTCAATGGCATTATTAGACATTGGAAATGGAAAAACTTCTGTGGACACTTCTACTGGTCTCATTACTTTTCCACAAAATCTTTGTCAATTGACGACGTAAAAAGATTTCATTTCAAAAGTGTTCCCAAATATTGGCGCTCATTACAAATACCACGATTGGTTGAGCGAACAAGCTATTTTAACAGCAATAAATAAGGATGTAGATAAGTCAAATTGATGGACAAAATCATTCATTTAAGTCGATCAATTCTATTACCGATCCAAATGAAATTGTGAATTATCCAACTGAATTCTTAAATTCATTGGATTTGCCAAGTTTACCGCCACACAATGTACAACTCATGCTGCGAAATCTAAATCAGCCGAAATTGTACAACGGTACAAGACTCGCTGTTAAAAAAATTATGCAAAATTTGATTGAAGCTACCATAATCATAGAAAAGTTCAAAGAATATGATGGGCTTTCCACTAAATCTCCTAACTTGTAATAAGTCAGTCCTAATTGAAAAACTGATCCTAAAGAGTAAGCTACTCCATATCGGAAACTTACCATGTTACTTCCATGGTTCCTTAATCTATCTCACATTATCGTATTCTCTGAAGTCATCACATTCTCAATGCTTAACTAATCATTTGAATCTAGATAGCTATAAATGAGTTCATGACTTACCATTGGAGTAAACTTCATTTGTTAGCGTGCAACTTTAGCGTGGCTCCACATTTAACGACCTTGGGGTTCCTTTTGATCCTAGGCGTTGTTTTAGTCAACATATCTCTACCGTCGTTTATAAGGCGAAGGGTTTTTTGGTTTATAAAATGGCGTTGACATTAAGATTAAAGCATCACCTTCACACTGTCAGACTAAATAGAATTCCATTAAACATATAAAATCCTCCTTTGCCACATCATTATAATGCCAAGCTGGACCTAATGCTGGCTGATATGAAACAATGTAAGTGCCTTCAACATAGATATTGAGAATCATTACTGGTCTATTAAACACGAGTGATTCCATATAAACCTTATAGTATTGTATATAGTAATGTACCAACAATGAGAAAAGAAAAATCCAACCTGAAACCGTTGGAAAACTAAGGACTCATTTGAATCCTTTGACAAAAGCTCTCACTTGAAAAAGACAAAAGACATGCTTCACATTTAAATGCTTTTAATTTTACTCGTATTACCATTATTGGGACCTGCTAAACTGGATAAAATGCTTTACAACTGATAACACAATTTTTAGTTTTTTTTTGGTTAATCACTTAAATTTTTTTTTCAATGGCAAAAATAATGAATCTTAATCGATATTTTCTTTCTTAACAATTTTAAAAGCTTCTCGTTCACCATGGTGATCGTTTTCAATTAAATGATCAATTTTCTTAGTCAAACGATCGGATGCGTCATTGAATTTATGCACAAATTCTAAAAACTCGGGTTCATCGGCAACATTATTTTTACCATCGCCTTCAGTTTTGTTAACATATCCTTCAGCGGCATCTTCATATGACTCTTTGTCACTTATATCTAAGAGATCAATTTTTTTAGTCAAACAATCAGATACATTGTTAAACTTATCAATGAATTTCAACAAGTCGGGATCGTCGGGCTTGTCCTCACCCACACCATGATCATCTTCACCAGGACATGAGCCTACACATAAATGTGCTGCAATATTATCTTCATTACATTCAGAACGTTTCGAACGTTGATATATAAGTTCCAAGCGCCTAAGCACCTCACGAGATAAATGGGTACACCACTCCACGAATTCCAAAAACTCTGAATCATCGTCGGCTTCACCCGAGCCACTCTGATTCAAATCTAATAATTTATCTGCAATGTTGTCATCAATGGGCTTTTTCACATCTCCATTGAAAAAGTCAATCTTCCTAATCAATCGACTAGAAGCATTATTGAATTTCTCTGTGAATTCAAGTAGTTCGGGAACGCCTTCGTCCTCGGTATCTTTTTTGTCGTTTTTACTGATACAAATCTTATTCGATCCTGCGACATCTTCATTATCATTATTTATTATCATCTCGTGTCGACCATTTAATAAATTCATCTTCTTAGTGAAAGGAGCATTTTTCAATTTTTCCATAAAATTCAACAATTCTGGATCTTTGTCGTCATTATCATTGCAACCAGCTATGTAATTTTCATTTATATACGAGTTAATGGCATCATAAGTTTCTATAGTAAAATTCTGGGGGTTTACATTGAGAAGATTAATGTTCTTCATTACGCGATCAGACATAGTGTTGAATTTTTCCAGAATATTGAAACCGCGATCGGTTTGCTCTTCAAAAAATTATTGCGTATTACATGAAATCAAATATTAACCATTATAATAACCAGATCCATCTAAAATAATAATAATACCTGCTTCCTTTCCAGACATTGTAACCAGAATTGAGGAGTAAGTAATAAGAATTATATTTATGTATTTTATTCCTGAATAAAATCAAACAGTTTTTGACAATAATTTATTTGAAAATTTGTTGGGTTATTTAAAAAATTTTATAAACAACAAAATCAAAAAAAAAAAAAAAAGAAAACAAAACAAGAAGTTTAACTTTGACTATACCGAAGTTGATATACTCTTCACGCACCCCCAAGAAAATGTTTCTGCCTACGCATTGTGATAGAGCATTCAGAAATATTTAATTATTTATGTGACTTATGTCTATGGTATAGTCAGTACACATAGTGCATTTCAACACTGAGACCGAAATAGTTGTATGGGAGCTTTACGATCCAGTAGTCCTAGGGTCTTGAAATCTACACGGCTGTTGAAAATGTATCAGACACTTGTACAGATCAAATACACAAAAAACTAAAAGGTTTTCTTTTAAAAACTTAAATTTAAGTTTGGGTTTGTATAGCAGCTGTACGATCCAGTAACTCTAGGGTCTTGAAATTTACGCTTTTTATGGACATTGATTAGAAACTTATAGTATCTAAACTTTAGTTTAATAGGGCAAAAAACAAAAAGTGTTTCTAAAAAGAATATGAATTTAAATGGTTAGTTTGTATGGGAGGTAGCCCCCCCAGTGGTCCGATTCGGCTAGTTCCGACATTGTATTGCAGATTTCTTTGAAACTGATATTGTCCAAGTTTCAGTTCGATAGGACAAAAAACAAAACAGCTTTTCTAATAATAATCTGACTTTAAATGAGTTGTTTGTATGGGAGGTACCCCCCACCCATTCAGGACACTGTTAATGATGTAAAAGTTATAAAAGAGAGAAACAAGTGCTTATAAGTTTGGATTTGATTTGATCAATGTTTATTTAAGAACATTAAAAGTGTTCTTGCTTCCATCTTCATTTTTGTGAACTTCAACATTTCCATTGGTAATCTTAGCATTCTGACTTCTTTCTTTATTAGCAGCCTCTATGCGTCGATTTGCGTGGTTGTCGATTAGAAATTCTACAGAGTCAAAATCCTCCCTACATTTCTTGCAATGTGCCAGGCGCATCCTCAATTCTGCAGTAAACCAATTACATACGTATACATACATACATGTAGTATTTATAAAGAAATTATTAAAGTTTACCTGACTGTTCTTGTGGATTTGACATAATTGTTGATTTTAATTTGTAAAACTTTTTTGCTTTTTTCAAACGCTTATCGTTTTGTATGGAAATAGTAATAATATTTTTTCTTTTTATTTCAATTGGATTTTATTTTGCATTGCCTACTTAAACTGAAAATAAAACAAAAGTTCCTCAAAACCATTACACTGCATTAATGGTTCGTGTAACTGCCCCTCGATTTGTGAACAGTGGTGAATGAATGAATGAATTTTAAAATAATATTGATAATCGTTTTGTTTTAACGAACTTTATAGCAGAACGAAAATGCATTATTAAAGACAGGATCAGAGAACTCACTCAAATAGTTAAATTCGTCGAAGCTCGCTGGACCGACGTACGTAAAGCCCGCAAGTATGGGCTAAAAACGAAAATCTCTCCATTTTCATTTTAAATCAACCAACCAAAAGGAGAGTAGATTGTGAAGGAAGAAGTGCCAGCAGAGGCAACTAATTTGGTTGATCCTAACCAACCTACAATACAAAACAGCGCCGATTGTAATAATAATAAAATAGTAAACTACAAATTATTTGGCATATAAAATGTTTATAGCAATAATAAATTGTTCAAATGATGCCTTTGTTGTTACCAGCAAGTGCTTCAAGTTCTGGTATTTTCTTTTTCTGGCTCAATTTAGTGGGATTCTCTTTTAAATGTTGATGGAAATCTGATCATATATCAATGCCAAATACATTTACATATGATGTACCATACAGCATTCCATCAGTTATTAAAGCAAAAGTAGGAGTCTCTCAATATTTTTAACAGGTGCAGCTCCCACCACAATCCGCCTTTAACGACTTAAGTGACAACAATTTGAGTTTCATCATCGAATGTCACAACCTCCACACTCACTTACATTATTACTATTGTATATTATTAATAACAACATTAACAATCAAAATCTTCGAAACTTATTGGCTATTAAACTTTCATACAATTAAACAACAACATATGCCCATGTCCATGTTATTTTATGCTAAAAGCAACTAGCATGAATATCAGTTTCCTTTATTACAATCATCATTTGAAGCGGTTTCGTTGTTACCTTCAGCATTATTATTATACCGCTTTTCCAGTTCCCATTGATTTCACGCCGCCTGATTTTTATATTTTCGAATGAACACTCACATGTTAAAAGTATCTCTCAAGTCGACTGTTTTGGTCTTGCTCGCGTAATCTAGAAGGAGTTAATCTCAGCTTTGTAAATATTGCTTATGCTATTAGGTGGATGAAACAACACTTACACTTCCTTCTTTGAGATCTGTAAAATCTTTCTATACCAAAACATCGCACTTCAACTGTCCAGCAAGAAGATTATCGCCATAAGTCGCTGAGGGTTTGTCTATTTGTATTCAACTAAATTGTATTGTATTAATTAAATTTTTCCATAAAGCACAAATCCAAAATTTTATTATTAAAATGCACATGATGCATAATTTTTTTATTTAGAGCGTCTATTTAATTTTTTGACATCTAATTGGTTTTCTCAAACATCTTCTTCATCATCACAGTGAACTGCATTTGACTCAGCTCAAAAACTGCACCCACATCCTTCATTCCGTCAATCCATTCGGAATTCGGATTCCGTTCCCATGTTGCACATCAGACGACAACTTCATTAGCATTTTCGTTGCCCTCGTATTATATTCTGTGATTGTAAGTAAGTTAGTTGTTATCTCTCCGATAAAGGCGAGTTTCTCAGCTGCAACGAAGTGTCTTATAAAAAATTGTATATGAAAATATTGAAAAATGGAACATACCGTTAGAAGCCATTGCGTATTAGTATTTATATCCTGAAAAAACGACTTAACTCAGCAGGTCCACACGAAATTCTGAAATGTCAAAATAATTTTAAATTATAGTATAGCATAGTAGGCAGTTTTTTATAAATGCAAGTTTAATTTGCGTTTGCTTATTACAATTCAAGCAAATAAGCAAATTTTCAATTCCACAAACACTCAGCTGATAAAACGTGCAAGTGGCGAGCTTTATGTCCTCTGCACCCTATGATAGTTGAGTAAAGAATCCCTGACCATCCATCGAAGACACAACAAACTAGTTTGCTCACAGACCGATGGACAGACGGATATGGCTTAATCGTCTTGTCTTTCCGAGCTGACAAGAATATACCTATGGTATATTTTTTATGAGATCTCCGACGTCTCCTACTGTCTGTTACAAATTTCGTGATAAACTTTTAATATTGTATATACAAATAGCATTCAAATCAATTACATTGAAGGAACTGAAACTGAACTGGACCATTATTTTAAGTTGCAATAATTGTGTCGACTCTTGGTCTTATTCTCTACTCAAGGAAAATCAAATGCAAAAAACACAAAGTAGACAACGATAAACGATACGAAACGAAACCAACCCAAATCAAGCTTAGGAGGGCGTGAGTTCAATATTTGAATCAACCCCACCAACTTAGTTTCACTTTTAAAAATCACTCACCAGCAGGACTAAATTCCCCACTTACCATTTTATCGAACCAATATTGCTTGCTAAAGTGCTTTGAGTTTTCGCGGATGAGTAATAAATATTTTACGTAAGCAGGACAGAGAAGAGAGGATAGTAAGGTTAGGTTAGAAGAGATGGGAGAGATAGACAAGCCAAGAATAATACAATGTAAAAGACCCAATACAAGCTAGGCATTCAATCATAAAAAGGACTGGGCAGCTGCCAGTGGATAATGGGGGATATGTACATATACATAGCTATTTGTATATACAAGTAAATATATGTGGAAAATTTACTAGTCTGGTTGTTGCTGACATTGTTGTATTTGCTGGTGTCGTCTGCCATCATCGCCGGCCACAAGTTTCCATATAAAAGTTTTGGTTACAATATTTCCATGTTGCAGTCAATGATGTTTATGCTTAATGCGCAAAAGGAACGGCAAACTAAAGCCATGGAAATTTCTCATATCGTGAACGAACGCCACCTTTGTTACGGGGAAAAGGAAACTGGGGTCACGGCACAGAAAAACAATGCTACCGGACTGAATCCACAAACTCAACTCAATTTTACTAAACCGAACCGAACTGAACTGAACACATCTTCACTCAACCATACTTGACTGGACTGGTGAGACTTGCCTTAACTTGCCTTTGAATCATTTCAATTTAAAGTAAATTCACATTACACGAAAGCATTTGTTGTCCCTCTGTTCCATCTTCCATCCGTCCGTCTGTCAATCAATATCTTATGCTGCTACACCCCTTTGGTGTCGACCGTAAGCTGGACGGTAACTTAAAAGCTAAGGAAATGGAAATACTGGATATCGACATTGTGGCATATGAAGCCCCTGTTTTTGTTGCTGTTATTGTTGCTGCAACTACTGGTGCCAACGACGTTGGTGGTCGAAATTGGAAATATTTTTGTTACCTCAGGGACTCAATAACAATCAGTAACTTTTCCAAAGCGAACGAAAGGACAATTCGAAACCGAAACACTTCAACAATATTTAGGGGAGACAGGCCGACCGACAGACAGGCCGACCGAAAGATTAATAGACAGACAAACCAAAAAACCGATGGAACGAAGGAATAAATACTAATAGTGTATTTACAGTGCTCAAAAACTAGATTCTTATTGATGATCAAATGAAAAAGGTGATTATTTTCTACAAATACCACACGGAAAATACCGCAATTTAGGAGTTAATTCTGGGCAAAAAATGGGATGAAAAATCAGATTGTTTATTTTCAATACCTTTTTCATCACCGGATATGCAAACTGATGTCTCAGGGCACCTGCATTTTTTGCCAGTGTTGTGAAGTTTTCCAGTGATTGTTGTTGCGCGCCAACAACTTAGTAAAATTCAAATTGTCAAAAAGTTTACAAAAAAAAAAAATTTAAAAAAAACAACGTAGCAGGGATATTAAAGGCAACTGCAAGAACTATTGGCATACATTGCAAATTGTTCTGAATCATGTATTTTCCACAAATTTTACGTTTCAACATAGAGCAACCAATACAAAAAAGAGCAAATTATACCACAAGAGAAACACTGTAAACACCAGATTAAAATTTTTCATTTTTTATGCACTGTAAATACACTATAAAATGAAAATAGTGAAGAAGTCTCACAAGAAAATGGGTCGCTAGCTGTATAGACACAAGCGGAAAAAGATAGATGACGGACAGGACATGAAACGGCGCTTATGTTGTTGGTGGAGTCAAGAAAGAAGAAAATAGCCAAAGCTATTATATTGTACTACAGGGACAAGTCCAGGGACGTGACATACAAGAAAATCTATGTTCCGGTCTTAGCTTGAAAGTTAAGCACCCCCAACAAAACTTTGTATGTCTACACCT
Organism: Amiota minor; assembly: GCA_037043295.1. Lineage (NCBI taxonomy): Eukaryota > Metazoa > Arthropoda > Insecta > Diptera > Drosophilidae > Amiota > Amiota minor. The sequence continues at coordinate 9,562 of JBAMAW010001612.1, forward strand.
TTGAAAAGGGCAACACAGGACAACGCAGGACAGTACAGCACAAAATGACGATGACAACGACGACGATGATGATGATGATGACAATAAGGACGAAGAGAACGAGTGTTTATTTAAAATGGCTGCCGGGCGACCTTCGTCCACCCTCAATGGGTTTCCATGCTTATGTGGTGTCTGACTGTCTGTCCGTCTATGTATCTGTATCTGCATATATATATACAAATATATTGTGAATAGACAGAAGATACTCATGTATATGTACTTATATTATTGTACGTTAGTACGAGTGTATATAACAAACCTAAATATTTAAAGTTTGCAATTTACTTCATTTAATCAAAATCGAATCCTAAACACTTTCCATTCATTCTCCATCCACAAATCAAATGATTTTCAACCACGATTTACCCATGCCTTTGTCCGACTACTATAGAAACATTGTAATTTCACAGAAACTACACTGAAGGCAATGACAACAAACAAATACAACAAATACTGACTGTATAACAGATCCTAATACATACAATCTCAAACTCTTTACTCGGGGCCCACTAAAGAATAAATATAAACTCAAAACATTTACAAATGAGATTTGTTGTGATGAGGTTATAAGTAACATCCAAAAAATAAGGGCTTTAACTGATAATTAAAATTTTACACAGCTGCAAAACTTTTAGACAAGTCATGCAGCTTCTTATATGTCAATTGATTAGTTTCTATTGTAACTTTTGTAAAAAAAAAAAAACTTTCGTTTTCAGTTCAGTACAGTTCAGTCTGAATTGTTGTGGATCATAAATGACATGGGTATTTGCGAAATTACTTTTACAAAATACGAAATCGAAGGGTAGAACACGAAAAAGTTCTAAAAACACAGACGGCTGAGACATACAGATAATAGTGGTTAGAAAAACGACAAGAAAAGAAACAATGAAAACTGGAAAGCTATAGAATTTTATATAGAACACATTTGGCGCCTTAAGAAAACCTTTAGGCACAGAAGTCTTATTTGTAGAACTAACAAAATATGGCTCCACACTGCAATAACATGAAAGCAGCGGTTCCAGTATGGAAATTGTCTTTTCATAATCAAAACATATGAAACAAAGTTTTATTGTATGCATGTTAAACAAAACAAAAACAAAAAAAAACTATCGATAATGCTTCAATATACTTCTAGACCTGACAGTGGTAACATAAATAACAAAGCTCTTTATTCAAAATATCAGTGAATACTCTTAATTCACCAACGCCTTGCATGGATATACAGCCCCATACCATCACTGACAGTTTGCCTAATTTTATTGTTGGTATAACATTTTTCTCTTGGAACGCTGTATTGGGTTTCCGTCAAACTCTATGGGGACCATCATTTTGGTGAAGCATTATTTTTGTCTCGTCACGAAAATATAACCCCGCTCCAATACACTAGTAGCTGAGAAATGTTTTCAGAAGCAAAAGTCAGTCTTTTTAAAATATTTTATGAAGAAAGTAATGGCTTTCGACGCGATACTCTGACTGAGTATTCGTTTCTTTTCAATAGTCTTCGAATGGTTTTAGAGGAGACAACTAAGCCATATTCATTTTTCAAGGATATAGCCCTTGATCGATTGGTTGATCGTGGATTATTGTGAAGATCTCTAAGAATATGTGATTCTGTCCTTGTTGACAATTTTCTTGGCCGACCTGGAGAAGTGTTTAAACATAATCTATTTTCTTTCTCTGCGCGATTTATTATAATTTCAAGGGTTCTTAATTTGGCAGAGAACATTTCTGACAATTCTTTAACAGTTTTGCCTTTATAATAATTAAAATAAATTAGTTCAATGACACGATTATCAATTCTTTGACCTTGCATTTTTAATATGTTTCTATTATTGCTATTGAGGACACAACTGGACGAAAGACTAATTTATAATGGCAAATACACATTCCTAACTATTTGCTGATTGCAATATTAGTCAAAATAAACAAATTTTACATTTACTTTACTGTTCTTTCAGTATCTCTTCATCCTACTGCGTATTTTGCAAACATTTATGTGTTAACGCAAAATGTTGCTTATTATTTCTTTTCTCTTTTTGTGTATACTTCCAATGAGATAACTGTTGTTTTTTTCCTAAATACGTATTAAAAATGAATATAAGAACATAACTGCGTTTTTATTTTTTTCGATATACACTTCTTTACCGTTTAAATTTACTGTTAAAGTGAAGATTTACTGTTATTTTTGACACTGCAAACATTTATGTGTTTATGTGCATCTATCGAGATAGAAATATTGTAATACTAATTTTTTTT